>JAVJIF010018090.1:0-105865 GCA_038442645.1 Agave tequilana | reverse complement strand
CCTAGTCTGAACCGAGGGCCCGATCCTAGAGTATGCTCGATTTGGGCATTCCGGTATTCCGATTTGACCGATTTCAGTTTTAAACATCATTTTCCAATATTTTAGATTTTCTATGATTTTCTGGAATTTTCCTGAATTAAGTTGAAAATCTTCAAAACCGGTGTCGACCAGTACTGCTGACCGATTCCCGGATTTTTAATTACAAACTAATGGAATTACTAAAAGTGTCTTTAGACATTATTTCTTAAAATCACATTTCCTATCTAAATACCTTTTTCTGAGAATTTTATGAATTTATGAAAATTCCACCGGATTCGGTATCGGCCAGTATCGCTGGTTGATTCCAGGATTTTTAGTTTACAATCGGGATCGAATTTCTGAATTTCGCTTTCACTTTACTTCTTAAAATCATATTTTCTACTTTAATACATTTTCTGGGATTTTTCGGAATTTATCAAAATCTGGCCGACCGGTGTAGACCGGTATCGGCGATTGACTTCCGGATTTTTAATTTGAAAACGGGATTTTATTTTGAAAAACCAATTTCATATTATTCCTCAGGATGACGTTTTCTACCTCCGGGTATTTTGGGGATTTTTCTGGAACAGTCGATATTTCGCGACCATATTATAATATTATTATTTAATCTATTCTTTTCTTTCTTTCTTTCCTTTTCCTTCCCTCACTGATCCAGCCATTCCCCCACGTGGGAGACACCACTCCCCCTCTCTCATTAATTCCCTCTCCCATCACCAATCACTATCACTCTCTTTCCTTTTCTTTTTCTTTTTTTTCCTTTTTCTTTTCTTTCCTTCTTCACTTTTTCTCTCTTCTTCTTCTTCTTTTTCTTCTTCTCCATGATGGCCGACGCCCAAGCAAGCCACCGCCGGCCACCTAGGCCGGCCACCACCTTCTTCCACAACTCCTCTCCACACCAACACCATCTTCAATCTCAACCAACCACCAACAACCTTCAATTTCCACCAAACCCATCCACAATCCACTTCCATCTTCTCCAAAATTCTCCCTCACCACCATCAAATTCTCCCCTTTAACTACTCCATCACCACCTCCTCCACCTTCTCCAACTTCCCAACACCACCAATCACCACCACAACCACCACAACCACCACCACCATCACCACCTCCATCAACTACAACAACAACAAAACAACCACCAAGAAACCCACACCCTCCTCCTCCACCCGGGCGCCGCGCGCCGCCCTTCACCCCGGCGGCGGCGCCGCCGCCGGCAGGCCGCCGGCGCCGCCGTGGCCGGCCGGCCACCCCACTCCTCCTCCTTCTTCTTTTCATTTCTTTCTTTCTTTCTTCTTTTCTTTCTTCCTTTTTCCTTTTCATTTCATTCCCTAAATAAAAAGATTCCCCCTTCCTAAAATACCCCCATCTCTTTCTAAAACTACTTCCCTCTATTTATCAATACCCCACTCCTTTAAATCCCAATTTTATTTCAAAATACACCTCATTTTCTCTCTCTTTCCCTACAACTTTCTCTCTCTCTCTTTCTAGTTCCTTTCCTGTTCGTCTTCTCCATTTGGAAATGACTCTTATCAGGGCCGGCCACTCCTTTTGGATTGGGGCCGCGTTCTTCTCGTTGGCAAGACTTAGGGCCGGTACCCTCCTTTTGGATTGGGCCGAACTTCCCTTCGTCGGCGCAGCAAGAAGGAATCTTGTCGGCGAGTGATTTTCCTCGCCAAGACTTTCCTAACGCGGATCTCACCCCGCGTCTAGGCAATCCCTTAACGCGCTCCGCGCGTTTCTGTATTGACGCGACGCAGAACCCACGTCCGCGTCCGCGTTTCCTCGCGTCCGCACTTGAACGCAGATCCCGCGTTTGAGGCATCTATGCGACGCGAATCCCGCGTCTGCTATCCCGCATCTGCTATTTCCGCGTCTGGTACTTCTCGCGACGCGATCCCCGCGTCTGTGATTCCCGCATCTGCTATTCTTGCGACGCGAACCCCGCGTCTGCTATTCCCGCGTTTGTGATCCCCGTGTCTGTTATTCTCGCGACGCTAACTCCGCGTCTGCGAACCCCGCGTCTCACTTTCCAAACCTGCGTCTCTTTGTGCACTCTCTCCTTTCATATGCTTCTCTCTAGACTTCTCACTCTTTCTCTCTCCTCTTCACTTTCTCTCCTCATAAATATATGGCGCGTGCGCGAGTTCCATGGATTCCAGACTTTTCGGCTTTCCGGAGATTTAGGCGAGTGTTCTCGCTCTCGCCTCCATTTGGGTTTCCCCGCTTCGTCGGGTCGACATGTATTTTATTCCATGTTTCTATGTATTTTGTATTGGGCTGAGTCCCTGTATTTGTGTATGGCCGAGTGCCAATATCTGGACATGTATTGCTCTGTGACGAATGCTTGTACTAGGGTAGTTTCCTTCTTGTACTCATACCATGCTGTGATGTTGTACTGCCTTATACCATACTTGGCTTCCGGACCCCTTCAACCTCCGGTCACTCACTATCTCGAAAGAGAGGTGATTGGGACTGGCAGGTCTCTCAGTTCAGCCTCCGGTCACTCACTGTCTCGAAAGAGGCGTGATTGGGATCGTCAGGTTTCTCAGCTCCGCCTGGTTATCATGATCAGCGTTCAGCGCTTTACCACTAGATTCGTCTAGGCGAGTTGCTGCCGGATTTACCGCTCGTACTTCAGTCGAGTCGTCCGGTAACCTCGCCAGATGCTCCAGTGTTAAATACTGTTTGCTGTCTGTACTTCCAGCTTGCTCAGCTCCGCTTGTTTGTGCTCAGCTACTATTCTACCCCATGCCATTACTTCATGCCTGACACCTGTCAATACTACTTGTCGTTTTCATATTACTTTTAACACATGTATATCACCTGTCAACTGATTCGCTATCACCTAACACCTGACATGCTACTTCTTGGCAAGGCCCCTTGTTATGACATGACTTACCATCGGATTATTATCAATCTCTTGACATGACTGGTTACCTGTCTAATATCATCCTCCTGTCATGCTATCACTTGACACCCAGCATGATATACTTGACCTGTGATTATCACATTTACGGGAACCCTGTCTTGTTATCCTGTACTATGTACAGTGACCTGATATCCTGTATCATGATCAGTGACCTGTTATCCTGTATATATACAGTGACCTGAACTCCTGAATTCCTGATCATGTCCTGCTCCTGTTTCCCGTAAATTGATAATTAACCTAATAAATCATAAAAGGAACAACTTGCATCGGGTCGGGGAAACATGCGGCTATCAATATGTGTTCGTGTTTACAGTGGTATTAGGCATGTTGTGCAACTAAAACTTCCGGTCTGACCTGTGGGCCTCCAGGCGACCGAGGGGGAGTGCTGGCTCCCTCCTTCCTGGTACCATCATGATAAGGGCATACATAAGTCCCTCCTGTTAGCCTTGCGGCAGGTTCCGTCCACCAAGCAAACGGAACATCCTGGGCCGTGGTCCCGGGTATGTACGGGACCCACTGTAAACATAGTTCGTTGATACCCCCGCTGGTTTCCAATAACAATCTTGCTTTACTCGGATATGGATCTATGTTGCTGGGACGCTAGTTCACATAGCTAGATATCAGGGTAAGACGAGTAATAATAAGTGTCAAGATGATAACCTGCCCTTTAAGTTGTGAGTAGAAGTATGTGGAATGGGACGCATACTGAAGCCTGCAGCCTAAACGGCTATGAATCTGTGATATGTCTTACCATGCTTGCTTGTATCGGTTTTACATCGGATTTCCGGTTTCATGACTATTATTATATTAACTGCTCATGCCCTGCTTTATCCCTGGTATCCATCTGCCTCCTGTTCATTATCTTATCATGCCCTGAGTGCAGTCGGATTGTATGTGCTTGGATTATGGTGACATAAGATAAGGGTATATATATGAGGGTTTCCTTGTTTGGATTATTTCTTCGACGTACTAGTCTTATGGAGCCGTGATCTGAAACCATACAATCAGATTTGCTCATTCTCAGCTTTATTGCTTTACATATGCTTATCCTTGCTCGCCACTTGGCTTTAGTATCACCACTCGCCTGGGGAGTTTCATCTGACTCCCCTGGATTCTCATGTCCAGGTCATGGAGATTGAAGTGCGTGGATTCTCCCTGTTGCTGATCAGAGTGGCGTAGCGGTAGCGTGGATCTCCAGCAGACCGTTCAGAGCTCTATTCTTCCAGGCCCCCTGTGTGCCTCTCGAGTTTTCCTTTAGTAAACTCGTGAGTGCCCTTTTGTACTATTCATCCATGTACATCTGCTTGTAATCTCGCAATTGCGCATGTCAGTGATGTAATATTCATGTAATATTGGATCACCTCTGGTGATAACTTGTAATTGTACTCATGTGTTGGAATGTATAATGCACCACTGCTTCCGTACTCTGATTCTTGCCTGTACTGATGCTTAGCGTATATACGTGAAGGTACTTCTGACTTGCGTATATACGTTGCAGTAATGTCTCCGTATCCGCCAGGATCGGGGCGTTACAGGTTGGTATCAGAGCTTAGGCTCTCACCTCCTCAGTACGTCCAGACGACAAATTAATGGTAAAGAAATTTGCAACTGGAATGCATGAGTCTTGGTTATACAATCCAACTACAAGTACAAAGTTATCCATTCTCTCTTGATAATCTTATCCTTGAATTCTGAAGTTCTCCCATCCTTCATACTTCAGTTTCTTGTTATTCTTGGACCAACTCGGACATGAAAAGATGGGAAGTCATAACGGTTCTGGTTCTTCCTAGGGTAACCCTAATGGAGAAAATCTTGATTTAAGACTATCTCTGCAAGATATGATAAGACACGATCAAGTACAGGCGAAGGTCCCGCACCAAGGATCATTGGTTGCACTCCGGGAACAGAAGCCAGGCGACATGTTGGATTTCAGGAAATTACAGCCGGCAATCTTTTCAAGCATGGAGAAGCCCTGGATGCATAGCAGTGGTCAGTAAACCTGATGGGTCTTCTAAGTCAACTTGGGTCCCTGACGAGAACTAGGTGAAAATGATCAAGATTCAGTTAGAAGATGTAGCCTGGATGTAGTAGTTGGCGGAAACAGCGAGACTGGGAAAGCCCAACACTTGGGACTAGTTCTCGAAGGATTTCTATAGGAAGATTCTTCTCTGTAATAGCCCAAGAAGAAATGAAAGAATGATTTATCAAATTGCGGTAGGGAGATGGATTGTAAATAAGTACACTGCAAAATCCTAAGGCATAGTCGGTCGGTGTCTTACATGATGGCCGACAAGGAGAACTGAGCAAGCAATATTTTAGTGAGAAATGAAGGTGAGGATCAAGATGTTTCTTATCCCCAAGCAGCCCAAGGGGTATTCTCAAGTTCTTTTGTCATCATCCGGAAGTGGAATGGACCCAGAGGAGAAAGATTAGAATGAGTTGCAGATGAAGTTGGTGAAGAGACCCTCTTAATTGATGAAAGTTGAAGGCTCAGACAGGCCTCTGGACGCCCTACTAGCTAAGCCATCCCTCCAATCCTGCCCACAACATATGATGTGCGGATATTGTCTGAAGCGGGCACCTCCAACACAACCACCAGAAGGGTTACGGATTATGTCGTACGCGGGTTCAGAGATTAGTTGAAAGGTGACGGTCTGTTCAAGGAGACAGAGAACATCACACCAATCAGATCAACTCATCCAGTATCACGTTGTGAGGAAATCCAAGACCTACTGTCAGAATAACCTCACTTCATCCCCAGCATCCAGCATGGAGTCATATACAAGGGAGACCAAGAACTAGGGCACATGGTGAAGGGAAGCAAACATATGATCTGGCTGAAGGGGAAGAACAGAAAGGGTGTTCGATATCTGAAGGAGGAATCCTTGAAGTACTGACCGTGATTATTATCCCCATTTTAATATGTCCGGGAGTTGGTAAACTTCTCTCTATCATGTCCTCCTCATTGCACTATCACCATCAATCCTAGTCCGTTCTATCTCTCTCCCTATTTCATGATTCCTATCTCTTCTATTTTTGCTATTCCGATTTATTCTGATTTTCGTGATTTTTATGCCAACTTAAGATATGTGTTGACTAGTGAGGTAACAGCGGGCAGATGTGGTTCGTTCTAATTATGTTCTGACGTTTCTCGACTCTGGTACGTCACATTCTCTTATATTGGGCGGATCTTCAACTTCACATATATTCTTGTATTTATGGATACATCATGGGAGACTAGTACATCAAGCAGAGTAGTCATCACTTATATAATTAGACAGATTGCATCATTTTATGAGTGTCAGTATATAACAGTAATTCAGAATCAGGACTTCTGGCAGACAGAGTTATGGTATTTTCTATTTTTATTTCTCTAATAGCGATCATGATTTCTTGGACTATGTTCATGGAATTCGGTATTCTCAGAGCTAATCTGCAGTCAGGTTACTATTTAGAAGACAGAATTCGAGACTCGTTTCTATTCTAGTGATTTCTTGATCATGTTCTCAGAGCCACTAACTCCTGTCAGTTTTATTGATTTGGTGGACCAAAGGCTCCGCTAGCCTCGCCAAGCGAGGGTCGTGTTCTAGTCATTCGTGAACCTAACCGGGTGTGAGTTTCGCTGCACCCTGGTGCTTAGCATTTAGTGTTGTGTTACGCGCTGGCTTCGCCTCGTGAGCTTCGCCAATTGCGAGCCTCGTAGAGCGTTAGCTTCGCCGCACCCTAATGCTTAACACCTGAGCTGTGTTACGCGATAACCTCATCTAGGCTTGGTTTCATCCGTGGCTAGTCCCTTCAGTGCTTGGCACTCTAGCCATTCCTCGGATCTCTTCTAGCGTGCTTTCATGGATCTGCTGAACAGAATTTCATCACTATATCTGGACTATCGCCATGACCTTTGTAATGATCCATTCCACCAATCTTGCAGGGCTCAGATATCTTCTTCATGTTTCATCTGCAGACGGGTTATCATTCAGAAGTCAGTATTCAGAATTCTTCACAGTTATTCTATATTCTTGGCTACGTCTTTCAGAATTAGCAACGCCCAGTTTACGGAAATTCTTAATTATTGGTCTTCTTGATTTATACTCATCATTATCAAGGTTTTCTTTATCTTGGGTATTCTGGTTTATTCCCGGGGAATTAATATGTATATGGCACCTCAGTAATTCTACTGCAGAAGGACAACATCATGCCATGCAGGGTTTTGTATTATATTATGGATTTCAGCACTATGGATTTCTATGGATCTCATCAGCTTTGGTTCACAGCCTGATTGAAGTATTATTGATTATCTCTCCAAGTCAGCTCAATCTATATTATTCAGGATGGATTAGTCTTTTGAAGTTCTGACAGCGTTCCCTTATGAGCAGACATCAGATCAGTATGGCACCGTCAGAGGATGTGTATATATACGACAGAAGTGCGGAGATGCCTCAGTCTTGAGTTAGCCGTTCAGTTGATCTGGGAGAACAGCTCACAGTTATTCATATCTTGATTGGCATAATCCTCATTCATATCCTTTGTGTTCATTTCACCCCTTATCGAAATTGCGAGGACGCAATTTTTTGTAAGGTGGATGGAGTGTAACACCCCGTTCCCGGAATACGTACTTAGTTGCGTATTCGTATTTTCTGATCGTATTTTTGATTTACTTCCTGTATTTGTTTTGTATTATGAATTATTCATATGAACGTTTTGTCTTGGATTTGGATTCGTGGACTCGGAGTCAGCCCTAGTCTGAACCGAGGGCCCGATCCTAGAGTATTGCTCGATTTGGGCATTCCGGTATTCCGATTTGACCGATTTCAGTTTAAACATCATTTTCCAATATTCTAGATTTTCTATGATTTTCTGGAATTTTCCTGAATTAAGTTGAAAATCTTCAAAACCGGTGTCGACCAGTACTGCTGACCGATTCCCGGATTTTTAATTTACAAACTAATTGAAATTACTAAAAGTGTCTTTAGACATTATTTCTTAAAATCACATTCCTATCTAAATACCTTTTTCTGAGAATTTTATGAATTATGAAAATTCCACCGGATTCGGTATCGGCCAGTATCGCTGGTTGATTCCAGGATTTTTAGTTTACAATCGGGATCGAATTTCTGAATTTCGCTTTCACTTTACTTCTTAAAATCATATTTTCTACTTTAATACATTTTCTGGGATTTTTCGAAATTTATCAAAATCTGGCCGACCCGGTGTAGACCGGTATCGGCGATTGACTTCCGGATTTTTAATTTGAAAACGGGATTTATTTTGAAAAACCGATTTCATATTATTCCTCAGGATGACGTTTTCTACCTCCGGGTATTTTTGGGGATTTTTCTGGAACAGTCGATATTTCGCGACCATATTATAATATATTATTTAATCTATTCTTTTCTTTCTTTCTTTCCTTTTCCTTCCCCACTGATCCAGCCATTCCCCCACGTGGGAGACACCACTCCCCCCTCTCTCATTAATCCTCTCTCATCACCAATCACTATCACTCTCTTTCTCCTTTTCTTTTTCTTTTTCTTTTTCTTTTTCTTTTCTTTCTTCTTCACTTTTCTCTCTTCTTCTTCTTCTTTTCTTCTTCTCCATGATGGCCGACGCCCAAGCAAGCCACCGCCGGCCACCCTAGGCCGGCCACCACCCCTTCTTCCACAACTCCTCTCCACACCAACACCATCTTCAATCTCACAACCACAACAACCTTCAATTCCACCAAACCCATCCACAATCACTTCCATCTTCTCCAAAATTCTCCCTCACCACCATCAAATTCTCCCCTTTAACTACTCCATCACCACCTCCTCCACCTTCTCCAACTTCCCAACACCACCAATCACCACCAAAACCACCACAACCACCACCACCATCACCACCTCCATCAACTACAACAACAACAACCACCACAAAGAAACCCACACCCTCCTCCACCCGGGCGCGCGCGCGCCGCCCTTCACCCCCGGCGGCGGCGCCGCCGCCGGCAGGCCGCCGGCGCCGGCCGTGGCCGGCCGGCCACCCACTCCTCCTCCTTCTTCTTTTCATTTCTTTCTTTCTTTCTCTTCTTTCTTTCCTTTTTCTTTTCATTTCATTCCCTAAATAAAAAGATTCCCCTCTTTCCTAAAATACCCCCATCCTCTTTCTAAAACTACTTCCCTCTATTTACATCAATACCCCACTCCTTTAAATCCCAATTTTATTTCAAAATACACCTCATTTTCTCTCTCTTTTCCCTACAACTTTCTCTCTCTCTCTTCCTAGTTCCTTTTCCTGTTCGTCTTCTCCATTTGGAAATGACTCTTATCAGGGCCGGCCACTCCTTTTGGATTGGGGCCGTGCTCTTCTTCGTCGGCAAGACTCAAGGGCCGGCCACTCCTTTTGGATTGGGGCCGCGTTCTTCTCCGTTGGCAAGACTTAGGGCCGGTACCCTCCTTTGGATTGGGGCCGAACTTCCCTTCGTCGGGCGCAGCAAGGAATCTTGTCGGCGAGTGATTTTCCTCGCCAAGACTTTCCTAACGCGGATCTCACCCCGCGTCTAGGCAATCCCTTAACGCGCTCCGCGCGTTTCTGTATTGACGCGACGCAGAACCCACGTCCGCGTCCGCGTTTCCCTCGCGTCCGCACTTGAACGCAGATCCCGCGTTTGAGGCATCTATGCGACGCGAATCCCGCGTCTGCTATCCGCATCTGCTATTTCCGCGTCTGGTACTTCTCGCGACGCGATCCCCACGTCTGTGATTCCCGCATCTGCTATTCTTGCGACGCGAACCCCGCGTCTGCTATTCCCGCGTTTGTGATCCCCGTGTCTGTTATTCTCGCGACGCTAACTCCCGCGTCTGCGAACCCCCGCGTCTCACTTTCCAAACCTGCGTCTCTTTGTGCACTCTCTCCTTCATATGCTTCTCTCTAGACTTCTCACTCTTTCTCTCTCCTCTTCACTTTCTCTCTCCTCATAAATATATGGCGCGTGCGCGAGTTCCATGGATTCCAGACTTTTCGGCTTTCCGGAGATTTAGGCGAGTGTTATCGCTCTCGCCTCCATTTGGGTTTCCCCGCTTCGTCGGGTCGACATGTATTTTATTCCATGTTTCTATGTATTTTGTATTGGGCTGAGTCCCTGTATTTGTGTATGGCCGAGTGCCAATATCTGGACATGTATTGCTCTGTGACGAATGCTTGTACTAGGGTAGTTTCCTTCTGTACTCATACCATGCCTGTGATGTATTGTACTGCCTATACCATACTTGGCTTCCGGACCCCTTCAACCTCCGGTCAACACTAAGAGAGGTGATTGGGACTGGCAGGTCTCTCAGTTCAGCCTCCGGTCACTCACTGTCTCGAAAGAGGCGTGATTGGGATCGTCAGGTTTCTCAGCTCCGCCTGGTATCATGATCAGCGTTCAGCGCTTTACCACTAGATTCGTCTAGGCGAGTTGCTGCCGGATTTACCGCTCGTACTTCAGTCGAGTCGTCCCGGTAACCTCGCCAGATGCTCCAGTGTTAAATACTGTTTGCTGTCTGTACTTCCAGCTTGCTCAGCTCCGCTTGTTTGTGCTCAGCTACTATTCTACCCCATGCCATTACTTCATGCCTGACACCTGTCAATACTACTTGTCGTTTTCATATTACTTTTAACACATGTATATCACCTGTCAACTGATTCGCTATCACCTAACACCTGACATGCTACTTCTTGGCAAGGCCCCTTGTTATGACATGACTTACCATCGGATTATTATCAATCTCTTGACATGACTGGTTACCTGTCTAATATCATCCTCCTGTCATGCTATCACTTGACACCCAGCATGATATACTTGACCTGTGATTATCACATTTACGGGAACCCTGTCTTGTTATCCTGTACTATGTACAGTGACCTGATATCCTGTATCATGATCAGTGACCTGTTATCCTGTATTATATACAGTGACCTGAACTCCTGAATTCCTGATCATGTCCTGCTCCTGTTATTCCCGTAAATTGATAATTAACCTAATAAATCATAAAAGGAACAACTTGCATCGGGTCGGGGGAAACATGCGGCTATCAATATGTGTTCGTGTTTACAGTGGTATTAGGCATGTTGTGCAACTAAAACTTCCGTCTGACCTGTGGGCCTCCAGGCGACCGAGGGGAGTGCTGGCTCCCTCCTTCCTGGTACCATCATGATAAGGGCATACATAAGTCCCTCCTGTTAGCCTTGCGGCAGGTTCCGTCCACCAAGCAAACGGAACATCCTGGGCCGTGGTCCCGGGTATGTACGGGACCCACTGTAAACATAGTTCGTTGATACCCCCGCTGGTTTCCAATAACAATCTTGCTTTACTCGGATATGGATCTATGTGTGCTGGGACGCTAGTTCACATAGCTAGATATCAGGGTAAGACGAGTAATAATAAGTGTCAAGATGATAACCTGCCCTTTAAGTTGTGAGTAGAAGTATGTGGAATGGGACGCATACTGAAGCCTGCAGCCTAAACGGCTATGAATCTGTGATATGTCTTACCATGCTTGCTTGTATCGGTTTTTACATCGGATTTCCGGTTTCATGACTATTATTATATTAATGCTCATGCCCTGCTTTATCCCTGGTATCCATCTGCCTCCTGTTCATTATCTTATCATGCCCTGAGTGCAGTCGGATTGTATGTGCTTGGATTATGGTGACATAAGATAAGGGTATATATATGAGGGTTTCCTTGTTTGGATTATTTCTTCGACGTACTAGTCTTATGGAGCCGTGATCTGAAACCATACAATCAGATTTGCTCATTCTCAGCTTTATTGCTTTACATATGCTTATCCTTGCTCGCCACTTGGCTTTAGTATCACCACTCGCCTGGGGAGTTTCATCTGACTCCCCTGGATTCTCATGTCCAGGTCATGGAGATTGAAGTGCGTGGATTCTCCCTGTTGCTGATCAGAGGCGTAGCGGTAGCGTGGATCTCCAGCAGACCGTTCAGAGCTCTATTCTTCCAGGCCCCCTGTGTGCCTCTCGAGTTTCCTTTAGTAAACTCGTGAGTGCCCTTTTGTACTATTCATCCATGTACATCTGCTTGTAATCTCGCAATTGCGCATGTCAGTGATGTAAATTCATGTAATATTGGATCACCTCTGGTGATAACTTGTAATTGTACTCATGTGTGGAATGTATAATGCACCACTTGCTTCCGTACTCTGATTCTTGCCTGTACTGATGCTTAGCGTATATACGTGAAGGTACTTCTGACTTGCGTATATACGTTGCAGTAATGTCTCCGTATCCGCCAGGATCGGGGCGTTACAGGTTGGTATCAGAGCTTAGGCTCTCACCTCCTCAGTACGTCCAGACGACAAATTAATGGTAAAGAAATTTGCAACTGGAATGCATGAGTCTTGGTTATACAATCCAACTACAAGTACAAAGTTATCCATTCTCTCTTGATAATCTTATCCTTGAATTCTGAAGTTCTCCCATCCTTTCATACTTCAGTTTCTTGTTATTCTTGGACCAACTCGGACATGAAAAGATGGGAAGTCATAACGGTTCTGGTTTCCTAGGGTAACCCTAATGGAGAAAATCTTGATTTAAGACTATCTCTGCAAGATATGATAAGACACGATCAAGTACAGGCGAAGGTCCCGCACCAAGGATCATTGGTTGCACTCCGGGAACAGAAGCCAGGCGACATGTTGGATTTCAGGAAATTACAGCCGGCAATCTTTTCAAGCATGGAGAAGCCCTGGATGCATAGCAGTGGTCAGTAAACCTGATGGGTCTTCTAAGTCAACTTGGGTCCCTGACGAGAACTAGGTGAAAATGATCAAGATTCAGTTAGAAGATGTAGCCTGGATGTAGTAGTTGGCGGAAACAGCGAGACTGGGAAAGCCCAACATTGGGACTAGTTCTCGAAGGATTTCTATAGGAAGATCTTCTCTGTAATAGCCCAGGAAGAAATGAAAGAATGATTTATCAAATTGCGGTAGGGAGATTGGATTGTAAATAAGTACACTGCAAAATTCCTAAGGCATAGTCGGTCGGTGTCTTACATGATGGCCGACAAGGAGAACTGAGCAAGCAATATTTTAGTGAGAAATGAAGGTGAGGATCAAGATGTTTCTTATCCCCAAGCAGCCCAAGGGGTATTCTCAAGTTCTTTTGTCATCATCCGGGAAGTGGAATGGACCCAGAGGAGAAAGATTAGAATGAGTTGCAGATGAAGTTGGTGAAGAGACCCTCTTAATTGATGAAAGTTGAAGGCTCAGACAGGCCTCTGGACGCCCTACTAGCTAAGCCATCCCTCCAATCCTGCCCACAACATATGATGTGCGGATATTGTCTGAAGCCGGGCACCTCCAACACAACCACCAGAAGGGTTACGGATTATGTCGTACGCGGGTTCAGAGATTAGTTGAAAGGTGACGGTCTGTTCAAGGAGACAGAGACATCACACAATCAGATCAACTCATCCAGTATCACCGTTGTGAGGAAATCCAAGACCTACTGTCAGAATAACCTCACTTCATCCCCAGCATCCAGCATGGAGTCATATACAAGGGAGACCAAGAACTAGGGCACATGGTGAAGGGAAGCAAACATATGATCTGGCTGAAGGGGAAGAACAGAAAGGGTGTTCGATATCTGAAGGAGGAATCCTTGAAGTACTGACCGTGATTATATCCCCATTTTAATATGTCCGGGAGTTGGTAAACTTCTCTCTATCATGTCCTCCTCATTGCACTATCACCATCAATCCTAGTCCGTTCTATCTCTCTCCTATTTCATGATTCCTATCTCTCTTTTTGCTATTCCGATTTATTCTGATTTTCGTGATTTTTATGCCAACTTAAGATATGTGTTGACTAGTGAGGTAACAGCCGGGCAGATGTGGTTCGTTCTAAATGTTCTGACGTTTCTCGACTCTGGTACGTCACATTTCTTATATTGGGCGGATCTTCAACTTCACATTATATTCTTGTATTTATGGATACATCATGGGAGACTAGTACATCAAGCAGAGTAGTCATCACTTATATAATTAGACAGATTGCATCATTTTATGAGTGTCAGTATAAACAGTAATTCAGAATCAGGACTTCTGGCAGACAGAGTTATGGTATTTTCTATTTTTATTTCTCTAATAGCGATCATGATTTCTTGGACTATGTTCATGGAATTCGGGTATTCTCAGAGCTAATCTGCAGTCAGGTTACTATTTAGAAGACAGAATTCGAGACTCGTTTCTATTCTAGTGATTTCTTGATCATGTTCTCAGAGCCACTAACTCCTGTCAGTTTTATTGATTTGTGGACCAAAGGCTCCGCTAGCCTCGCCAAGCGAGGGTCGTGTTCTAGTCATTCGTGAACCTAACCGGTGTGAGTTTCGCTGCACCCTGGTGCTTAGCATTTAGTGTTGTGTTACGCGCTGGCTTCGCCTCGTGAGCTTCGCCAATTGCGAGCCTCGTAGAGCGTTAGCTTCGCCGCACCCTAATGCTTAACACCTGAGCTGTGTTACGCGATAACCTCATCTAGGCTTGGTTTCATCCGTGGCTAGTCCCTTCAGTGCTTGGCACTCTAGCCATTCCTCGGATCTCTTCTAGCGTGCTTTCATGGATCTGCTGAACAGAATTTCATCACTATATCTGGACTATCGCCATGACCTTTGTTAATGATCCATTCCACCAATCTTGCAGGGCTCAGATATCTTCTCATGTTTCATCTGCAGACGGGTTATCATTCAGAAGTCAGTATTCAGAATTCTTCACAGTTATTCTATATTCTTGGCTACGTCTTTCAGAATTAGCAACGCCCAGTTTACGGAAATTCTTAATTATTGGTCTTCTTGATTTATATCATCATTATCAAGGTTCTTTTATCTTGGGTATTCTGGTTTATTCCCGGGGATTAATATGTATATGGCACCTCAGTAATTCTACTGCAGAAGGACAACATCATGCCATGCAGGGTTGTGTATTATATTTATGGATTTCAGCACTATGGATTTCTATGGATCTCATCAGCTTTGGTTCACAGCCTGATTGAAGTATTATTGATTATCTCTCCAAGTCAGCTCAATCTATATTATTCAGGAGGATTAGTCTTTTGAAGTTCTGACAGCGTTCCCTTATGAGCAGACATCAGATCAGTATGGCACCGTCAGAGGATGTATATATACGACAGAAGTGCGGAGATGCCTCAGTCTTGAGTTAGCCGTTCAGTTGATCTGGGAGAACAGCTCACAGTTATTCATATCTTGATTGGCATAATCCTCATTCCTATCCTTTTGTGTTCATTTCACCCTTATCGAAATTGCGAGGACGCAATTTTTTGTAAGGTGGATGGAGTGTAACACCCCGTTCCCGGAATACGTACTTAGTTGCGTATTCGTATTTTCTGATCGTATTTTTTGATTTACTTCCTGTATTTGTTTTGTATTATGAATTATTCATATGAACGTTTTGTCTTGGATTTGGATTCGTGGACTCGGAGTCAGCCCTAGTCTGAACCGAGGGCCCGATCCTAGAGTATTGCTCGATTTGGGCATTCCGGTATTCCGATTTGACCGATTTCAGTTTTAAAACATCATTTCCAATATTCTAGATTTTCTATGATTTCTGGAATTTTCCTGAATTAAGTTGAAAATCTTCAAAACCGGTGTCGACCAGTACTGCTGACGATTCCCGGATTTTAATTTACAAACTAATTGGAATTACTAAAAGTGTCTTTAGACATTATTTCTTAAAATCACATTTCCTATCTAAATACCTTTTCTGAGAATTTTATGAATTTATGAAATTCCACGGATTCGGTATCGGCCAGTATCGCTGGTTGATTCCAGGATTTTTAGTTTACAATCGGGATCGAATTTCTGAATTTCGCTTTCACTTTACTTCTTAAAATCATATTTTCTACTTTAATACATTTTCTGGGATTTTTCGAAATTTATCAAAATCTGGCCGACCCGTGTAGACCGGTATCGGCGATTAACTTCCGGATTTTTAATTTGAAAACGGGATTTTATTTTGAAAAACCGATTTCATATTATTCCTCAGGATGACGTTTTCTACCTCGGGTATTTTGGGGATTTTTCTGGAACAGTCGATATTTCGCGACCATATTATAATATTATTATTTAATCTATTCTTTTCTTTCTTTCTTCCTTTCCTTCCCTCCACTGATCCAGCCATTCCCCCACGTGGGAGACACCACTCCCCCCTCTCTCATTAATTTCCTCTCTCATCACCAATCACTATCACTCTCTTTCTCCTTTTCTTTTCTTTTTCTTTCCTTTTTCTTTTCTTTCCTTCTTCACTTTTTCTCTCTTCTTCTTCTTCTTTTTTCTTCTCCATGATGGCCGACGCCCAAGCAAGCCACCGCCGGCCACCCTAGGCCGGCCACCACCCCTTCTTCCACAACTCCTCTCCACACCAACACCATCTTCAATCTCAACCAACCACCAACAACTTCAATTTCCACCAAAACCCATCCACAATCCACTTCCATCTTCTCCAAAATTCTCCCTCACCACCATCAAATTCTCCCCTTTAACTACTCCATCACCACCCCTCCACCTTCTCCAACTTCCCAACACCACCAATCACCACCACAACCACCACAACCACCACCACATCACCACCTCCATCAACTACAACAACAACAACAACCACCAAAGAAACCCACACCCTCCTCCTCCACCCGGGCGCGCGCGCGCCGCCCTTCACCCGGGGCGGCGCGCCGGCGGCCGCCCGCCGCCGGCGGCGGCCGTGGCCGGCCGGACCCCACTCCTCCTCCTTCTTCTTTTCATTTCTTTCTTTCTTTCTCTTTTCTTTCTTTCCTTTTTCCTTTCATTTCATTCCCTAAATAAAAGATTCCCCTCTTTCCTAAAATACCCCATCCTCTTTCTAAAACTACTTCCCTCTATTTACATCAATACCCCACTCCTTTAAATCCCAATTTTATTTCAAAATACACCTCATTTCTCTCTCTTTTCCCTAAATTTCTCTCTCTCTCTCTTCCTAGTTCCTTTCCTGTTCGTCTTCTCCATTTGGAAATGACTCTTATCAGGGCCGGCCACTCCTTTTGGATTGGGGCCGTGCTCTTCTTCGTCGGCAAGACTCAAGGGCCGGCCACTCCTTTTGGATTGGGGCCGCGTTCTTCTCCGTTGGCAAGACTTAGGGCCGGTACCCTCCTTTTGGATTGGGGCCGAACTTCCCTTCGTCGGGCGCAGCAAGGAATCTTGTCGGCGAGTGATTTTCCTCGCCAAGACTTTCCTAACGCGGATCTCACCCTGCGTCTAGGCAATCCCTTAACGCGCTCCGCGCGTTTCTGTATTGACGCGACGCAGAACCCACGTCCGCGTCCGCGTTTCCCTCGCGTCCGCACTTGAACGCAGATCCCGCGTTTGAGGCATCTATGCGACGCGAATCCCGCGTCTGCTATCCCGCATCTGCTATTTCCGCGTCTGGTACTTTCTCGCGACGCGATCCCCGCGTCTGTGATTCCCGCATCTGCTATTCTTGCGACGCGAACCCCGCGTCTGCTATTCCCGCGTTTGTGATCCCCGTGTCTGTTATTCTCGCGACGCTAACTCCCGCGTCTGCGAACCCCCGCGTCTCACTTTCCAAACCTGCGTCTCTTTGTGCACTCTCTCCTTTCATATGCTTCTCTCTAGACTTCTCACTCTTTCTCTCTCCTCTTCACTTTCTCTCTCCTCATAAATATATGGCGCGTGCGCGAGTTCCATGGATTCCAGACTTTTCGGCTTTCCGGAGATTTAGGCGAGTGTTCTCGCTCTCGCCTCCATTTGGGTTTCCCCGCTTCGTCGGGTCGACATGTATTTTATTCCATGTTTCTATGTATTTTGTATTGGGCTGAGTCCCTGTATTTGTGTATGGCCGAGTGCCAATATCTGGACATGTATTGCTCTGTGACGAATGCTTGTACTAGGGTAGTTTCCTTCTTTTACTCATACCATGCCTGTGATGTATTGTACTGCCTTATACCATACTTGGCTTCCGGACCCCTTCAACTCCGGTCACTCACTATCTCGAAAGAGAGGTGATTGGGACTGGCAGGTCTCTCAGTTCAGCCTCCGGTCACTCACTGTCTCGAAAGAGGCGTGATTGGGATCGTCAGGTTTCTCAGCTCCGCCTGGTTATCATGATCAGCGTTCAGCGCTTTACCACTAGATTCGTCTAGGCGAGTTGCTGCCGGATTTACCGCTCGTACTTCAGTCGAGTCGTCCCGGTAACCTCGCCAGATGCTCCAGTGTTAAATACTGTTTGCTGTCTGTACTTCCAGCTTGCTCAGCTCCGCTTGTTGTGCTCAGCTACTATTCTACCCCATGCCATTACTTCATGCCTGACACCTGTCAATACTACTTGTCGTTTTCATATTACTTTTAACACATGTATATCACCTGTCAACTGATTCGCTATCACCTAACACCTGACATGCTACTCTTGGCAAGGCCCCTTGTTATGACATGACTTACCATCGGATTATTATCAATCTCTTGACATGACTGGTTACCTGTCTAATATCATCCTCCTGTCATGCTATCACTTGACACCCAGCATGATATACTTGACCTGTGATTATCACATTTACGGGAACCCTGTCTTGTTATCCTGTACTATGTACAGTGACCTGATATCCTGTATCATGATCAGTGACCTGTTATCCTGTATTATATACAGTGACCTGAACTCCTGAATTCCTGATCATGTCCTGCTCCTGTTATTCCCGTAAATTGATAATTAACCTAATAAATCATAAAAGGAACAACTTGCATCGGGTCGGGGGAAACATGCGGCTATCAATATGTGTTCGTGTTTACAGTGGTATTAGGCATGTTGTGCAACTAAAACTTCCGGTCTGACCTGTGGGCCTCCAGGCGACCGAGGGGAGTGCTGGCTCCCTCCTTCCTGGTACCATCATGATAAGGGCATACATAAGTCCCTCCTGTTAGCCTTGCGGCAGGTTCCGGTCCACCAAGCAAACGGAACATCCTGGGCCGTGGTCCGGGTATGTACGGGACCCACTGTAAACATAGTTCGTTGATACCCCCGCTGGTTTCCAATAACAATCTTGCTTTACTCGGATATGGATCTATGTGTGCTGGGACGCTAGTTCACATAGCTAGATATCAGGGTAAGACGAGTAATAATAAGTGTCAAGATGATAACCTGCCCTTAAGTTGTGAGTAGAAGTATGTGGAATGGGACGCATACTGAAGCCTGCAGCCTAAACGGCTATGAATCTGTGATATGTCTTACCATGCTTGCTTGTATCGGTTTTACATCGGATTTCCGGTTTCATGACTATTATTATATTAACTGCTCATGCCCTGCTTATCCCTGGTATCCATCTGCCTCCTGTTCATTATCTTATCATGCCCTGAGTGCAGTCGGATTGTATGTGCTTGGATTATGGTGACATAAGATAAGGGTATATATATGAGGGTTCCTTGTTTGGATTATTTCTTCGACGTACTAGTCTTATGGAGCCGTGATCTGAAACCATACAATCAGATTTGCTCATTCTCAGCTTTATTGCTTTACATATGCTTATCCTTGCTCGCCACTTGGCTTTAGTATCACCACTCGCCTGGGGAGTTTCATCTGACTCCCCTGGATTCTCATGTCCAGGTCATGGAGATTGAAGTGCGTGGATTCTCCCTGTTGCTGATCAGAGTGGCGTAGCGGTAGCGTGGCTCCAGCAGACCGTTCAGAGCTCTATTCTTCCAGGCCCCTGTGTGCCTCTCGAGTTTTCCTTTAGTAAACTCGTGAGTGCCCTTTTGTACTATTCATCCATGTACATCTGCTTGTAATCTCGCAATTGCGCATGTCAGTGATGTAATATTCATGTAATATTGGATCACCTCTGGTGATAACTTTGTAATTGTACTCATGTGTTGGAATGTATAATGCACCACTTGCTTCCGTACTCTGATTCTTGCCTGTACTGATGCTTAGCGTATATACGTGAAGGTACTTCTGACTTGCGTATATACGTTGCAGTAATGTCCGTATCCGCCAGGATCGGGGCGTTACAGGTGGTATCAGAGCTTAGGCTCACCTCCTCAGTACGTCCAGACGACAATTAATGGTAAAGAAATTTGCAACTGGAATGCATGAGTCTTGGTTATACAATCCAACTACAAGTACAAAGTTATCCATTCTCTCTTGATAATCTTATCCCTTGAATTCTGAAGTTCTCCCATCCTTTCATACTTCAGTTTCTTTTATTCTTGGACCAACTCGACATGAAAAGATGGGAAGTCATAACGGTTCTGGTTCTTCCTAGGGTAACCCTAATGGAGAAAATCTTGATTTAAGACTATCTGCAAGATATGATAAGACACGATCAAGTACAGGCGAAGGTCCCGCACCAAGGATCATTGGTTGCACTCCGGGAACAGAAGCCAGGCGACATGTTGGATTTCAGGAAATTACAGCCGGCAATCTTTTCAAGCATGGAGAAGCCCTGGATGCATAGCAGTGGTCAGTAAACCTGATGGGTCTTCTAAGTCAACTTGGGTCCCTGACGAGAACTAGGTGAAAATGATCAAGATTCAGTTAGAAGATGTAGCCTGGATGTAGTAGTTGGCGGAAACAGCGAGACTGGGAAAGCCCAACACTTGGGACTAGTTCTCGAAGGATTCTATAGGAAGATTCTTCTCTGTAATAGCCCAGGAAGAAATGAAAGAATGATTTATCAAATTGCGGTAGGGAGATTGGATTGTAAATAAGTACACTGCAAAATTCCTAAGGCATAGTCGGTCGGTGTCTTACATGATGGCCGACAAGGAGAACTGAGCAAGCAATATTTAGTGAGAAATGAAGGTGAGGATCAAGATGTTTTCTTATCCCAAGCAGCCCAAGGGGTATTCTCAAGTTCTTTTGTCATCATCCGGGAAGTGGAATGGACCCAGAGGGAAGATTAGAATGAGTTGCAGATGAAGTTGGTGAAGAGACCCTCTTAATTGATGAAAGTTGAAGGCTCAGACAGGCCTCTGGACGCCCTACTAGCTAAGCCATCCCTCCAATCCTGCCCACAACATATGATGTGCGGATATTGTCTGAAGCCGGGCACCTCCAACACAAACCACCAGAAGGGTTACGGATTATGTCGTACGCGGGTTCAGAGATTAGTTGAAAGGTGACGGTCTGTTCAAGGAGACAGAGAACATCACACCAATCAGATCAACTCATCCAGTATCACCGTTGTGAGGAAATCCAAGACCTACTGTCAGAATAACCTCACTTCATCCCCAGCATCCAGCATGGAGTCATATACAAGGGAGACCAAGAACTAGGGCACATGGTGAAGGGAAGCAAACATATGATCTGGCTGAAGGGGAAGAACGAAAGGGTGTTCGATATCTGAAGGAGGAATCCTTGAAGTACTGACCGTGAATTATCCCCATTTTAATATGTCCGGGAGTTGGTAAACTTCTCTCTATCATTCCTCCTCATTGCACTATCACCATCAATCCTAGTCCGTTCTATCTCTCTCCCTATTTCATGATTCCTATCTCTTCTATTTTTGCTATTCCGATTTATTCTGATTTTCGTGATTTTTATGCCAACTTAAGATATGTGTTGACTAGTGAGGTAACAGCCGGGCAGATGTGGTTCGTTCTAATTATGTTGACGTTTCTCGACTCTGGTACGTCACATTCTCTTATATTGGGCGATCTTCAACTTCACATTATATTCTTGTATTTATGGATACATCATGGGAGACTAGTACATCAAGCAGAGTAGTCATCACTTATATAATTAGACAGATTGCATCATTTTATGAGTGTCAGTATATAACAGTAATTCAGAATCAGGACTTCTGGCAGACAGAGTTATGGTATTTTCTATTTTATTTCTCTAATAGCGATCATGATTTCTTGGACTATGTTCATGGAATTCGGGTATTCTCAGAGCTAATCTGCAGTCAGGTTACTATTTAGAAGACAGAATTCGAGACTCGTTTCTATTCTAGTGATTTCTTGATCATGTTCTCAGAGCCACTAACTCCTGTCAGTTTTTATTGATTTGGTGGACCAAAGGCTCCGCTAGCCTCGCCAAGCGGGGGTCGTGTTCTAGTCATTCGTGAACCTAACCGGGTGTGAGTTTCGCTGCACCCTGGTGCTTAGCATTTAGTGTTGTGTTACGCGCTGGCTTCGCCTCGTGAGCTTCGCCAATTGCGAGCCTCGTAGAGCGTTAGCTTCGCCGCACCCTAATGCTTAACACCTGAGCTGTGTTACGCGATAACCTCATCTAGGCTTGGTTTCATCCGTGGCTAGTCCCTTCAGTGCTTGGCACTCTAGCCATTCCTCGGATCTCTTCTAGCGTGCTTTCATGGATCTGCTGAACAGAATTTCATCACTATATCTGGACTATCGCCATGACCTTTGTTAATGATCCATTCCACCAATCTTGCAGGGCTCAGATATCTTCTTCATGTTTCATCTGCAGACGGGTTATCATTCAGAAGTCAGTATTCAGAATTCTTCACAGTTATTCTATATTCTTGGCTACGTCTTTCAGAATTAGCAACGCCCAGTTTACGGAAATTACTTATTGGTCTTCTTGATTTATACTCATCATTATCAAGGTTTTCTTTATCTTGGGTATTCTGGTTTATTCCCGGGGAATTAATATGTATATGGCACCTCAGTAATTCTACTGCAGAAGGACAACATCATGCCATGCAGGGTTTTTGTATTATATTATGGATTTCAGCACTATAGATTTCTATGGATCTCATCAGCTTTGGTCACAGCCTGATTGAAGTATTATTGATTATCTCTCCAAGTCAGCTCAATCTATATTATTCAGGATGGATTAGTCTTTTGAAGTTCTGACAGCGTTCCCTTATGAGCAGACATCAGATCAGTATGGCACCGTCAGAGGATGTATATATACGACAGAAGTGCGGAGATGCCTCAGTCTTGAGTTAGCCGTTCAGTTGATCTGGGAGAACAGCTCACAGTTATTCATATCTTGATTGGCATAATCCTCATTCCTATCCTTTTGTGTTCATTTCACCCTTATCGAAATGCGAGGACGCAATTTTTGTAAGGTGGATGGAGTGTAACACCCCGTTCCCGGAATACGTACTTAGTTGCGTATTCGTATTTTCTGATCGTATTTTTTGATTTACTTCCTGTATTTGTTTGTATATGAATTATTCATATGAACGTTTTGTCTTGGATTTGGATTCGTGGACTCGGAGTCAGCCCTAGTCTGAACCGAGGGCCCGATCCTAGAGTATTGCTCGATTGGGCATTCCGGTATTCGATTTGACCGATTTCAGTTTTAAACATCATTTTCCAATATTCTAGATTTCTATGATTTTCTGGAATTTCCTGAATAAGTTGAAAATCTTCAAAACCGGGTGTCGACCAGTACTGCTGACCGATTCCCGGATTTTTAATTTACAAACTAATTAGAATTACTAAAAGTGTCTTTAGACATTATTTCTTAAAATCACATTCCTATCTAAATACCTTTTTCTGAGAATTTTATGAATTTATGAAAATTCCACCGGATTCGGTATCGGCCAGTATCGCTGGTTGATTCCAGGATTTTTAGTTTACAATCGGGATCGAATTTCTGAATTTCGCTTTCACTTTACTTCTTAAAATCATATTTTCTACTTAATACATTTTCTGGGATTTTTCAAAATTTATCAAAATCTGGCCGACCCGGTGTAGACCGGTATCGGCGATTGACTTCCGGATTTTTAATTTGAAAACGGGATTTTATTTTGAAAAACCGATTTCATATTATTCCTCAGGATGACGTTTTTCTACCTCCGGTATTTTTGGGGATTTTTCTGGAACAGTCGATATTTCGCGACCATATTATAATATTATTATTTAATCTATTCTTTTCTTTCTTTCTTCCTTTTCCTTCCCTCCACTGATCCAGCCATTCCCCCACGTGGGAGACACCACTCCCCCTCTCTCATTAATTTCCTCTCTCATCACCAATCACTATCACTCTCTTTCTCCTTTTCTTTTTCTTTTTCTTTCCTTTTTCTTTTCTTTCCTTCTTCACTTTTTCTCTCTTCTTCTTCTTCTTTTTCTTCTTCTCCATGATGGCCGACGCCCAAGCAAGCCACCGCCGGCCACCCTAGGCCGGCCACCACCCCTTCTTCCACAACTCCTCTCCACACCAACACCATCTTCAATCTCAACCAACCACCAACAACCTTCAATTTCCACCAAACCCATCCACAATCCACTTCCATCTTCTCCAAAATTCTCCCTCACCACCATCAAATTCTCCCCTTTAACTACTCCATCACCACCTCCTCCACCTTCTCCAACTTCCCAACACCACCAATCACCACCACAACCACCACAACCACCACCACCATCACCACCTCCATCAACTACAACAACAACAACACCACCAAAGAAACCCACACCCTCCTCCTCCACCCGGGCGCGCGCGCGCCGCCCTTCACCCCGGCGGCGGCGCCGCCGCCGGCAGGCCGCCGGCGCCGGCCGTGGCCGGCCGGCCACCCCACTCCTCCTCTTCTTCTTTTCATTTCTTTCTTTCTTTCTTCTTTTCTTTCTTTCCTTTTTCCTTTTCATTTCATTCCCTAAATAAAAAGATTCCCCTCTTTCCTAAAATACCCCCATCCTCTTTCTAAAACTACTTCCCTCTATTTACATCAATACCCCACTCCTTTAAATCCCAATTTTATTTCAAAATACACCTCATTTTCTCTCTCTTTTCCCTACAACTTTCTCTCTCTCTCTCTTCCTAGTTCCTTTTCCTGTTCGTCTTCTCCATTTGGAAATGACTCTTATCAGGGCCGGCCACTCCTTTTGGATTGGGGCCGTGCTCTTCTTCGTCGGCAAGACTCAAGGGCCGGCCACTCCTTTTGGATTGGGGCCGCGTTCTTCTCCGTTGGCAAGACTTAGGGCCGGTACCCTCCTTTTGGATTGGGGCCGAACTTCCCTTCGTCGGGCGCAGCAAGGAATCTTGTCGGCGAGTGATTTTCCTCGCCAAGACTTTCCTAACGCGGATCTCACCCTGCGTCTAGGCAATCCCTTAACGCGCTCCGCGCGTTTCTGTATTGACGCGACGCAGAACCCACGTCCGCGTCCGCGTTTCCCTCGCGTCCGCACTTGAACGCAGATCCCGCGTTTGAGGCATCTATGCGACGCGAATCCCGCGTCTGCTATCCCGCATCTGCTATTTCCGCGTCTGGTACTTCTCGCGACGCGATCCCCGCGTCTGTGATTCCCGCATCTGCTATTCTTGCGACGCGAACCCCGCGTCTGCTATTCCCGCGTTTGTGATCCCCGTGTCTGTTATTCTCGCGACGCTAACTCCCGCGTCTGCGAACCCCCGCGTCTCACTTTCCAAACCTGCGTCTCTTTGTGCACTCTCTCCTTTCATATGCTTCTCTCTAGACTTCTCACTCTTTCTCTCTCCTCTTCACTTTCTCTCTCCTCATAAATATATGGCGCGTGCGCGAGTTCCATGGATTCCAGACTTTTCGGCTTTCCGGAGATTTAGGCGAGTGTTCTCGCTCTCGCCTCCATTTGGGTTTCCCCGCTTCGTCGGGTCGACATGTATTTTATTCCATGTTTCTATGTATTTTGTATTGGGCTGAGTCCCTGTATTTGTGTATGGCCGAGTGCCAATATCTGGACATGTATTGCTCTGTGACGAATGCTTGTACTAGGGTAGTTTCCTTCTTGTACTCATACCATGCCTGTGATGTATTGTACTGCCTTATACCATACTTGGCTTCCGGACCCCTTCAACCTCCGGTCACTCACTATCTCGAAAGAGAGGTGATTGGGACTGGCAGGTCTCTCAGTTCAGCCTCCGGTCACTCACTGTCTCGAAAGAGGCGTGATTGGGATCGTCAGGTTTCTCAGCTCCGCCTGGTTATCATGATCAGCGTTCAGCGCTTTACCACTAGATTCGTCTAGGCGAGTTGCTGCCGGATTTACCGCTCGTACTTCAGTCGAGTCGTCCCGGTAACCTCGCCAGATGCTCCAGTGTTAAATACTGTTTGCTGTCTGTACTTCCAGCTAGCTCAGCTCCGCTTGTTTGTGCTCAGCTACTATTCTACCCCATGCCATTACTTCATGCCTGACACCTGTCAATACTACTTGTCGTTTTCATATTACTTTTAACACATGTATATCACCTGTCAACTGATTCGCTATCACCTAACACCTGACATGCTACTTCTTGGCAAGGCCCCTTGTTATGACATGACTTACCATCGGATTATTATCAATCTCTTGACATGACTGGTTACCTGTCTAATATCATCCTCCTGTCATGCTATCACTTGACACCCAGCATGATATACTTGACCTGTGATTATCACATACGGGAACCCTGTCTTGTTATCCTGTACTATGTACAGTGACCTGATATCCTGTATCATGATCAGTGACCTGTTATCCTGTATTATATACAGTGACCTGAACTCCTGAATTCCTGATCATGTCCTGCTCCTGTTATTCCCGTAAATTGATAATTAACCTAATAAATCATAAAAGGAACAACTTGCGTCGGGTCGGGGGAAACATGCGGCTATCAATATGTGTTCGTGTTTACAGTGGTATTAGGCATGTTGTGCAACTAAAACTTCCGGTCTGACCTGTGGGCCTCCAGGCGACCGAGGGGAGTGCTGGCTCCCTCCTTCCTGGTACCATCATGATAAGGGCATACATAAGTCCCTCCTGTTAGCCTTGCGGCAGGTTCCGTCCACCAAGCAAACGGAACATCCTGGGCCGTGGTCCCGGGTATGTACGGGACCCACTGTAAACATAGTTCGTTGATACCCCCGCTGGTTTCCAATAACAATCTTGCTTTACTCGGATATGGATCTATGTGTGCTGGGACGCTAGTTCACATAGCTAGATATCAGGGTAAGACGAGTAATAATAAGTGTCAAGATGATAACCTGCCCTTTAAGTTGTGAGTAGAAGTATGTGGAATGGGACGCATACTGAAGCCTGCAGCCTAAACGGCTATGAATCTGTGATATGTCTTACCATGCTTGCTTGTATCGGTTTTTACATCGGATTTCGGTTTCATGACTATTATTATATTAACTGCTCATGCCCTGCTTTATCCCTGGTATCCATCTGCCTCCTGTTCATTATCTTATCATGCCCTGAGTGCAGTCGGATTGTATGTGCTTGGATTATGGTGACATAAGATAAGGGTATATATATGAGGGTTTCCTTGTTTGGATTATTCCTTTGACGTACTAGTCTTATGGAGCCGTGATCTGAAACCATACAATCAGATTTGCTCATTCTCAGCTTATTGCTTTACATATGCTTATCCTTGCTCGCCACTTGGCTTTAGTATCACCACTCGCCTGGGGAGTTTCATCTGACTCCCCTGGATTCTCATGTCCAGGTCATGGAGATTGAAGTGCGTGGATTCTCCCTGTTGCTGATCAGAGTGGCGTAGCGGTAGCGTGGATCTCCAGCAGACCGTTCAGAGCTCTATTCTTCCAGGCCCCCTGTGTGCCTCTCGAGTTTTCCTTTAGTAAACTCGTGAGTGCCCTTTTGTACTATTCATCCATGTACATCTGCTTGTAATCTCGCAATTGCGCATGTCAGTGATGTAATATTCATGTAATATTGGATCACCTCTGGTGATAACTTTGTAATTGTACTCATGTGTTGGAATGTATAATGCACCACTTGCTTCCGTACTCTGATTCTTGCCTGTACTGATGCTTAGCGTATATACGTGAAGGTACTTCTGACTTGCGTATATACGTTGCAGTAATGTCTCCGTATCCGCCAGGATCGGGGCGTTACAAAAATCCTCCTTGAGTCCTCCGGAGATCGACACACGATCCCTCGAACAGCCAATACCTCAGATCTGAGATCGACACACGATCTCCACCGGAGCCGATCTCGAGGCCTCCGGATCTTCAGAAATCCCAAAGAGCAACCTGGATGCTCTGATACCACTTGTTGTGCGCGGGAGACAACAACCAATAGAGGATCCAATCGATCTCAATCACAAAGAACAATGAAATCAAACCACGAAGAACAAACAATCGCAAAAACAGGATCTAACGAGGTTCGGCCAACGTGCCTACGTCCTCGGGGCAATCAAATGGAGAGATTTGTATTAGGGAAGATGATTACAATGGTTTTTTGCCTCTTTTAGTACAAGAGAGCCCTAAGCCTTCACTTTTCACAGGTTTTTCCAGGTTAGAAACCCTAGAAAACAACCCAGCAGCTTTTATACTCGCTGCTCCGCATTTTGCGGAGCAGCAGGTTTTTGCCCAAACCCGATGATCGGTCGACCGGACCGGTCGACCCGATACTCACTGAGAGACTTGATCTCTCCAGGTCGGTCGACCGGGACGGTCGACCGATTCTGCCCGTAAATTTGGTGCTTCCTGTCGGTCGACCGGAACGGTCGACCGATTCTCCCCATAAGCTGGCTTCTCCAGAGCGGTGGACCGGACCGGTCGACCGCCCGACCCTGTGCACGTCGTGCACGCGGTCGACCGGTCCGGTCGACCGACCTTCTGCCAGTTCTGCTGCTGCTGTTTTCTGCCGTTTCTTCCATCGTCTCTTGTCGCCGACTTCTTCGACGATCCCTTGATTCTTCCATCGTCTCTTGTCGCCGACTTCTTCGACGATCCCTTGATGGTCCGGTTCAACTTCCTCAGTAAAATCTCTCTCTCCAACACTATGGTGTCAGAATCAACATCTGCTCCTAAATGCATCAAGTCAACCAAGTTATGTGACTGATGATAGGGCTGTAAATGGGTCGGATTTGATTCGGATCTATATAAGATCCTCGTTCATAATGAGGGTTATACCCGTATAATCCAAGAAGTACAAGAGGTTCCTAATCTAATCCGAACCAGAAAAAGATTTCGGGTTTAGATTCAGATTTTTCTTTATAATATATATACCCATATCAATCTGATTGGAGTCTGATAATGTATATCTGAATTCAACCTAAATCAGATTCGGATCTAAAATTTCATATTATCTGATCAAAGTGTCTGAATATCGCAGCTCCAAAAGCTTTTTTGCTAAAAGTTGAATTTAATTGACTACAGCTGAACCTTCTTCTAACTTTGACATCACAAGGTGCGCTTGAGAGCAAAGACCGAAAAACTTTAATAAGAAAAAGCGATTAAAAATCTTCCCGTTATATTGAGAAGCGCGTGCGCTTGTGTGCTGACAACTGGTTATTTTCCCACGTCACAGTTCCCAGATCAGGGCAGCTGCTTCAGCTTCAAGCACACCAAATTTTGAATCCATGCAAAACCGAAAGGTGCAGCTGATTACTGTTGGAAACTTTCCATGATTTAAAAAAAAAAAGTTATGTAAATGATTCCAATTTCAATTCTCTCCACTAAAAGTAACTTGCTCCAACAATCTCTGTTTGCATCTCTTCCACTGTTTCTTCAGCTGCTCTCTCCATTTTCATGCCAAAATCATCACCAGAGTTGTCATGAACCTGCAACCCAACACAGGGAACTAAAACTTTCTCTGGCTTTGCATCCTCTGTACCAATCAATAATCTCGAGAAGAACAAAAGATGAGATAGAGAAATAAAATTCATCAACCGCCCTGACTTGAATCCATCCCGCCTCATCAAAATCAAGCAAACTAGCAACAACTTGATATCTACAATTACCATCCACTTGCACATCTTTGCATGTACAATTCATGGATGAATTGGATCTGGAAATTGATCTAAATACTTTTGCCTAGTTGAAGAACGTGCTCGAGCAACTTACATTTAAAGTGTTAATAAAATATTTAATATTTAACTCAAAAAAAAATACCTGATGAATATAAAACTAAATTATACTTTTTCCTTTAGTCGCAACATGAATTTGAAAGAAACTTGAATATTCTTCTTAGATGACAGCACAGAACAACTATCTTGTGCAAAAGTTAGGAACTCTTGTGTCATAGGTAGTCGATGAGTCAAGGCTTCATGTTTGGCAACATTCTTACCACATTTCTTATCTTTACTTCAGATTTGATAAGAGAGAAAGCACTTGAATTAACCAACTCTCATATTCTCTTCAATAAGATTATCTTATCAGAATCGTTGGCTTTGATAAAGCATTAGTTTATCTTGTGTATCTCTTCTATCCAATGATTTCTCACGTCCACTGTCACTTCGCTATCAATAGACGCAGATGATGATATGTTTAGCTTTCTCCGATGCCTATCAATAGAATCTAAAGGAATGAGAATATTGACTCTGTCATGCTGAGCCAACTTAGTGCACAAGGTGATCCATGGGTCTTTCTCAATATGCGCTTACATGCAATGTCATCGACACCGACAACCTAATTTATTTTTTATTCCTCCACAATCTTGTTCAGTGCAGCAATGAATACAACACCATGAAGAAACTTATACCGGAATAACTTGAAGTTATGTAATACTACATTTATATTCTTTTCGAAGGAAGCCTTAATTTCAGTATATTGTAACTCTAAAGTGCATGAATTTTTGCCCAATTAGCCTCAAAATTTTGAAGAGATGATCTTAGATACCTTTTCAACTTTGTATGTGCAATCTCAGTTCTGAAAAGATAAAACAATGAATATGTAAGGATACTTGATATTAACAATATTATATAGTAGTTATATTTTTAAAACTTACACGATATCATAAAAGCATACATGTTTGTTGATTGTTTCCAAAAAGCATCATCGTATCAGTCCAGCAAGCGACAAATTTTTCTTTATACTTAGCAATCCATGTATTATTCACATATTCAAGTAATTTAGGGTAATCTCAAAATCCTCATTAAGCCATCCAAACAGTCGTAAAAATTCCTCTTCAGTTGTAGATAACATCATAATATTTCAACCAGAGAAGAATAGGTCGACTTTCTCTTTGGTATCAAAAGTTTTCTTGCAATGAACAATAATATTTTTCTTATATGTCGTCTACACAAGAAATGACTAGAGATAGGAAATATTCTCTCTATAGCATTCATGAGCGCTAAATCTCTGTCAGTCACAACAATAAATGACATCAAATGATTATTCATCTGGCATTTCAGACTATCTAAGCACCAAATGAAAATTGTCTTTCCGTTCCGCTTCCAAATATGCAAAAGCAAATGAAAAAGTCATATCAGTACTTTTTACTTCAACGATCTTGATCACTGGTAATCGATACATGTTGGTTTGTATGTGCAATTCATTGTTAACACACGGGGAAATGCGTGCAACAACTCAATATTAGCCAAGTGAGCTCAAAGAATATTTTTGACAGTGTCGATATCTTGACAACTTATATGAATCTCAATATATGCATGTTCGGTAAGCTTCTTCATTGGTTGTTGCATTTGTGATTTTCAGGCGTATTTCACAACTTTAAATTTTTTTCTTACATTATATATTGTCCTCATTGTACTGACATTGAGTTTATTTTTTGTTTTAATATATGCAAAATATCTTTTAGTCGAATAAGTCGCTTAGACATATCCACAACCAATCTCTCCTCTTCTTCAGATAATCTACCGACAAAAGAATGTCCTTTCAAATATTCTGAGACCAAGTGATTGTGGACACCACATATAACCAAAATCATCCACCCTTTTCGTTTGACAAATCCTTACCTTTTAGTAAGAACGAAAAATCACATTTTTTTTATACCGGTACTTTTTGATTATTGTTGCTCGGATTTGTTTTTTCCGATTAAACTTTACTTCTTTACCTTTGTATTTTTCACTTCGCTCACAACTAAGAGATATTCTCTATTTTCTTTCTATTTCTTACAGTATCAGACTTCTTAATAACGATCATAAACCCATGTGATTTATCAACTTTTCGAGCCCATTTGATTAATACCTCACGAGTTTGAAATATATCGCACGTAGTGAAATTCATACTGTAAGCAACTATTAACTAAGTGGCTGTGTTGCTACAATGGATAGAGTTTTGATCCTGCATACCAAAGAAGAAAGAAACTATTACGTGTATGTAATAAAAAACTATTTTGTGTATGTATCTGTTCGGTCAGATTAAACCGAAAATTATAAGTTATGTTCGGCCACTTACAGCCGAACATCATAATGATGTTCGGCTAAAGATGGCTGAATATGCTATTCTTGTTGGGCCGAAGTTGGCCGAACATAAAATTTTTGTTCGGCCACTATTGGCCGAACATTGTCATTATGTTCGGTCTTTTTGGGCCAAACATAACGCGATGAGCGTCGTAATATTTTCAAAAAATGCGATTTTCTTATTAAAAAAAGAATTTAAATGATAAAAAACTTACCTAGTCATCATTTGGAAGGCTTCCAATTAATTAATTGATTATATATAAATTTGAATTAAATAATGTATTTGAAACTTAGGGTTTATATGAGAGATATTTTTTTAAAAGAACTTTTAATCAATAGGTGAGTTTCTTAATCAATAAAGGGATTTAGTTATGATGGGTATCTTAATCATTCGGTAGGCGTATTAATCCATATGAAGGAACAAATTTTTAATTTTAAGTAATTTTAAGGGTCTTTTACTCTTTTTATTTAGGGTTATAATAATCTATAATTTTTTCCCAATTTTAGCTGGTGTGTTAATCAACTTTGTGGGTGCAAATATCCGTGCCTCTTAGATTTATAAATAATCACTTGAATTAGAGCTCAAAAGTATTTTTTATAGTAATAAAGAAATATTAAAAATTAATATAAACAAAAAAAGTACAAATTGTATTTATTATTTTATTACTGTATAAAATTTAGTTGAGCATCTGCCCACACACTAGGCTGCATATGAGCCTGCCTCTGGATGATGAGAAGATCTGAATGACTGGCCTCCCTTTCAGTTACGCTCTGCCAAGGTCTCATTTTCCGTCCACAAAAGACCAAGGGGTGGGCGGCAAAATGTATGCGTGCACCTGTGCCGCTAAACTCTTGGCCCCTCTTGGCTTAGGTTTAAGGACCGGGTGTGGAAAAATAACGATACGTAGACCGTGTTATAATTTGTGAGTGTAAGGGTACGAAACATGTTTTAATATCAAGGAAAAAATTACATGGTTGAAAAAGGGTATGTTTCTTAAAATATATGCGTTAGAACTTAATTAAGTTAGTATTTTTCTCCCCTGTTTCTTTCTAAATACAAAAGCTGCAGCGTGGACTTAAATCTAAAACCTTTCGGATTTCATCCCTCTAACGCCAATTATGGATCCCCTCCCTCTGTGAACACACGCACATGCACACGCCACGGATACTTGGCTACTTTCGAAAGAATTTGAGCATGAATTTTTCCTACTTAAATTCAATGTTACGTCATTTAAATACAATATATACTACATTGACATTGATCTATATTATTTAAAATAATTAAAAATAAAAAATTCAATATTTTGTAGTTTTCTTATTCATACATGAAGTAGCTATGAAATACATAGACGAAAATAGAATATTACCTAGATCTATGACTTCAGATATTCAAATTTTCAACCTGACAATTTAATCATGATCTAAACATTTAAACTCTCACACACTAACTTTTATTAGATTTCAAGTATTTTATACGTTAAACTAACCAACTCATTATTTTGATTATTTATTTTGTGTCTACTTAATGAATAAACAAAATGTATTTAAAAACTTGAATTTTTGTTGTTAAGCACTCTTAACTATGCAGATCAACTCTAGCAGAGCAGATCTTCAATTTGAATGGCGTAACATTGAATTTAAATGAAAAAGATTCATCTTCATATCTTTTCCAACGGACCCAAGTCTCTCTCTTTAGACGCACACATAGCTTTTCCTCCAATTTAACATTAAAATCTTGCAAAGATTTCTAATTAAATTGCTAGTTCTGATTAACCTCTGAAATAGTGAGAGAGCTGGTAAATAGAAAATAATTACACAATGAATAATTTATTGTCGAATTAATATGGAAGGAGAATAAATTGCGCCAAGCTTAAAATTTCAACTGGGCTCTAATCTTCATTCAAATGCATAGTGTGCATGTACGCCATCCACACAAAAATATTGCTAAGTATAAGAATCTATATACGTAGCTTCTCATATACTTATTTTGAACCTATCCACTATGGATATTGGAGATTAACTCGTTATAAACTTATTAGATTTTCTTTTTAAAACAACACAGCTATGGTCAAATTTAAAAAAAAAAACTAGACACCAAATCTTGATTATTAATATAAGAAGTCCAAATCAAAAGAGGTCACGGTTCAAAACTTGAAGGGCAAAGGAAGAAAAAAAAATTCATTTGCTTATTCAAGTAGGAGTTTAGATAGATAAGGAGTAACCGCAGGGGAATGCTGAATGATTGCATCAATTGACTTAGATTTGGCCAATACCTTTTTTTTTTGGAAAAATTTACTATAATCACTTACTTCTTTCAAAATTAGGAAAAAAAATTCACCCCTTATTTTTATTCACTACAATCACATTCACATCAACATAAATTGATTCCTCCCTTTCGCCACTTTTTTATATATGTTCATTTCCTCTTTTATCCTTCTCCATCGCCCTTGAAGTTGCTCTACCCTCATTCCTGACCCCGATGCAGACTAATTCACGGATCGATCTGCGTAGTCAGGGCGCCGTGGGCCCGCGCCCCTCCTAGGCGTCTCAAGAGGTGAAGCCCGCTGACCAAACTTTCTTGAAATTGACCTTTTGCAGATCTCGTTTGCTCGTACTGACGATGAGTTTGTTTATATTTTGTGATCAATATGATTTTTAGATTTAGAAAGTATTGAGCATCATTCGATATCTGTAGCCCCCTGATCCCTGATATACGTATCACCGTATCAGTACGCGATACGACGTATAATATTGATTTGACCTCCGTGGTAGTCCGATTGAGCTGATTTCAGTTTCAAAAATCATTTTCTAATATTTGAGATTTTTCAGGAGTTTCTGAAATTTTTCTGGATTATTTTGGCAAATCTCCGTAGCGGTGTCGACCGATGCCGATAATAGGCTTTACGATTTTTCTTTCACAAACGGACTTATATTTTGAGAATCCGCTTTTACTATGTGTCTTAGAATCGTATTATCTACGTTAGCGTATTTTTGGGAATTTTTTCTGAATTTATCGAAAATCCGGTCAAACCGGTGTCGCTCGATATCGGCGAGACACTCCGGGATTTTTTAATTTGCAAACCGGATTGAATTTCTTCAAACCGTTTTCATATTCTGTCTCAAGATAATATTCTCTATTTTCTGTAATTTTTGGGCACCGTTCGGAGCTGGTCGAATATTGGGCCAATATTATAATAATAAAATATTATTTGTTTTATCTTTCTTTTTCTTTTCTTTTCTTCTCCCTTCTTCTCAAAGCTTCCTTTCCCACCGCCCTTTTCAGTCAACGAACCCATCCCACCGCCTCTCTCTCTCAGTTAAATCTCTCTCTCTCACCCTCTTTCTATTTCAAAATCTCTCTCTTCTCTCTCTCTAAAACTCTCTCTCAATCTCTCTCCCTTTCCCTCACTCTTTCTCCATAGCTCTCTCTCTCTCCCTATCTCACACTCTGTTTCAGGCCAGAAGAAGCTCGCAGCCCGGCCAAGCGCCGCCCGGGCGTGCCGCCGGTGGCGTGTGTCCCCGGCCGGCGGCCGCGCCCCCAGCCCGGCCGGACCGCCGCCGCCCCTCTCTTTTCTCCCTTTTTCCTCTTCCTTTCTCCTCTCTCTGTAAACCATCCCTCTCACTCCCCCCTCTCTTTCTCGCTGCCGGAGCAGCCACCGCGCCGCCGGCGGCCGGGACCGCCGCCGGCGGGCCTCCCCCGCCGCCGGCCAGCGGCGCTGACCGGCCATGGGCGCGCAGCAGCAGCAGCGCCTCTGCTGCTGCTGCTGTGTGAGTGTGAGAGAGTGTGTGTGTGTGTGTGTGTGTGTGTGTTGTTGGGTTCGGGTTCATACCCGCACCCACTATAATCCTATGGGTTGATTGGAAACCCGTTACCCAATAAGCCCTACCCATTAACCCACTAACCCACTTCCACTTAAGGCATCGGGTTTGGGTATTGGATCCAAACCCAACACGTTATGAGCCCAAAACCCGCATCCAAATCCATTAAAGGTAATCTTACAGAAAACCCCCTGCTACATTTATTAATTGCATTTGAAATATTTTTATTACATATTTAACCCATTTTGCTGATTTTTAGTATTCGGGCGATATCGGGAGCCTCCGGACTCCGATTTGGACGATTCTGGATCCGTTGCGATCGTGAGAAAGAGAGCTACCTTCCCATAGCTAGTTTGTGAGTGTTTTTCTTTTATAAATTATATTTTATCATGTTTAGTGACATTGATTGATATATCTTGATTATGGATAAAATACGGTAACTATCAATTATTCACTGGTCATGATTGGACAGTCATTATAATAGGAATAACCTTGAGGATTGTTAGGTAGTTCCTGATTTAATATGAGGTAGACATACGGGCATACACAACCCGGACACAGTCATCATGCCTATACAGCCACTGACACTCGGGCCACTAGTTCACCATATTCGTGGACACTATTATTTTATGTAGTATATCACAGTTAGATAACTAGCGTCACATGTATACTGATCCACGATACTCGATCCAATATCACTAGATAGGAATGTTGGACACCGTTATTTCATGTACTGGTATCATCATGACATGGATACTGTAAGTTCACAGGACATGATATTACATTATACACTGATCACGGTTATGACATGTTAGTGATACACCGATGTGATATACGGATTATTGCTACGCACAGATGTTCCACTAGTACACGGATATACCAAAGCACGGACTACCGCATGTCATCTTATTGATATCATCGTTACATGGATGCTCGATACACTGTTATCTCATGTTCACACATCACTGTTACATATGCTCACCACACGAGTGTACCTGCATGTATTGTTTCTATCTTATTATCATATGACGCACCGTGCAAATTACACAGATTATTGTTCCATGTTACCGTATCCATGTTATATGATTGTTTCCAGTTACTGATATGGATATTCCCGTTACTGGACTTGAGAGCTGTTGATATGCGATATGTAGAATTCCACATCTATTGTTCCTGTTTCCCGTTATATTGTTCCCATTTCCCGTTATATTGTTCTAAGCTATCAACAGAGCTCAGGTCCTGTTATCATGTTACCCGTATCATGTACTGTATTTGTTCTTATTACATTGGATACTTGACATATCAGATCATAAAGTTAACTTGGGTATGGGGGAGACTTGACGGTTGATTAGATCTTATCGGGTGATATACTGGATCCATATTGTTAGTCCCACTGCAGGGGATGGTAGTGCTACCTACCAATTGCTCCATGAGCTCCCGTTACTTGATTATTGTTCCCCTCTTAGCGGAGGGCCCTGGTCTCAGCAGCCAGGGGTTTGTTTAAGGCCGTGATCCCGGGTATGCACGGGATACACCTACCCGATAAGAACTCCTCGACCATGGGTTTCCAATTAACATAATAAAACAGTATACACAATAGTTGTAAATCACCTAGAGGGGGGTGAATAGGTGATGGCTAATCTAATGGTCACTTAATGGCAAATGATGCGGAATTAAAACTAAGATGACCAAATTAATCTTCTTTTAATTAAACACTTATGTATAACACAAGAGTGTTGCCGAATTCCCTTTGCAGGGCTCTGGACAAGCTCCTCTAGATTCTCCTTGAATGGGTTGAGGTGCCGCGTTGGCTCTCTTGGTTGAATACTAGTGTTAATGTAACACCCCGATCCCGGCGATACGGGGACGTCACTGCAACGTATATACGTAGGTCAGAACTACCCTCCCGTATATACGCTAAGCATCAGTACAGACAAGAATCAGAGTACGGAAGCAAATGGTGCATTATACATTCCAACACATATATACAATCACAGAGTTATCACCAGAGGTGATGAATATTACAATAATATAACATCACAGACATGCGCAAATGCGAGGGTACAAAAGATATGCATATATATGAACGGTACAAATGGAAGCTCACATACAAGTATACAAGGAAAAAGTACAGGTATAAACAGAAAAAGGGCACTCACGAGTTTGCTAAGAGGAAACTCGAGAGGCATACAGGGGGCCTGGAAGGATGTGGCCCTGGGCGGTCGGCTGGAGATCCACGCTACCGCTGCGCCACTCTGCGCAGTAACGGGGAGAATCCACACGCTCCGGGCTCCATAACCTGGACATGAGAATCCAGGGGAGTCAGTGAAACTCCCCAGGCGAGTAGGAATATGGATGCCAGGTGGCGAGTAAGGATGAGTACAAGTGTCAAGTACAGAAGACAGGAGGGTTAGAACACAAATGAAGTATATAAGAAATGATATCAAGTAGGAAATACTCAGGAGGTAGATAGGTTAGGGCAGGCATGAACAGGTATGGAATAATAATCATAAAATAGGAAATCCAGAGTAAAGCTGATATAAGCAAGATTGATTGTATACGCTTAGGTCACGGTCCCATGAGACTAATACATCGAAGGAATAATCCAAACAAGGAAACCCTCATCTATATACCATTATCTCATGCCACAGAAATCCAAGCGTATAGAATCAGAGTTGCAAATCATATGAAAGCCAAACAGGAATACAAACGGGAATCATAACATGTATAGCAAGTGTAACAGGAATCATAACAGAATCTATTTTTATTATTACTTGTCTGACCCATATATCTAGGTATGTGACCTGGTGTACGGCCAACCCACATACATCCATATAAGCAAGCCAAGGGTTGTTAACGGAAGCAGATGGAGAACTGATAGCGCTTCTTATAGTAGTTCCCATACACCTGGGACCAGTTTTGGAGGCCCAAAGTCCCCCTAACAGTAATCTGTGGGCCCAAAGTCTCACTAACGGTACCGCCAATATGCCATATTCCCATACTATAAGTAAGATATCATTCCGGCATCCATCACTTCCTCCCATACCCATACAAGTTGTAGCTTATTAAGATTATCAGGTTACGGGAATAAACAGTCATAACAGTAATAGCCCTACAGATTCAAGAGGTGGCCCCCACAGATTCAAGAGGTGGCCCCCACCGTGAGGTGTGGCACTTTGTTCCATGTGGCACTTTGTTCTGAGGGGTGGATTCTAGAGGTGGCCCCCACCGAGTATGGTGTGGCACTTAGTTCCATAAAACAAGACAGGATTCCCGTAAACAAGATAATCATAAAGTCAAGTATATCATGCTGGGTGTAAAGTGATAGCATGACAGGATGATGATAGTTAACAAACAACCAAACATAACAAGAGATTAATAATAGTCCGGGTCAGTCATGACATAACAAGAAGGTCTTGCCAATTAGTGGCATGTCAGATGGTCAGGTGATAACACAGTTGCCAAAGTGATATACATGTGTTAAAAGGTAGCATATAACTGACAGGTCTGAAATAATAGCAGGGCAAGTGATAACATATCAGAAACCAAGAATACAACGACCACGAAGGGTCTGCCACGCATAGTATATGATAAAGAAGTAAGCATATCAATAGCATGGCACAAGTACAAGATGAAGCTACCATAATATGAGCAATTGTAGTGCAATACATGAATATGGAAATAAGAAGCGAAATACTTATCGACCGATGAAACGGGAAACTCAAATAGAGAAGAGCGAGACTACTCGCCTAAATCACCAATATGCCAAAAGATCCCAAATTCACGGAAGCTCGGGATGCGCCATAACCTGTAATATAATTATGTAGAGTGAAGAGGAGAGAGAGAAAGAGAGAAGGTAAGATGATGTTTGTCAAGTGACAAGTCAAGCAATACCAATACATGATATAAGGCTAGAGGGTAAGGTTCATATTCAAGAAAGGAATCAACTAAGACAACCAGCTAAAGTTAGTCGACTAGGATGGAAGAGTAGTCGACTAATAGTGGAGTTAGTCGACTAACAGTTTGGTATAGTCGACTAAAACTGGGTTCCAGAGAGTTGATATTCTGATCCAGGAAAAGTTAGTCGACTGGGTGGAAAGAGTAGTCGACTAACAGACATCTCAAGTCGACTAACAGTCATGTCAAGTCGACTAATACTGTGATACAGAGAGTTTGGGTTTCTGGTTCAGGAAAGGTTAGTCGACTAGGGTCAAGGGAGTAGTCGACTAATCGAGGTTTCTAGTCGACTAATAAATAACCTAAGTCGACTAAAACTGTGCTCCAGAAAGGTTACGTTTCAACTAAGGGTTTCTAGTCGACTAATCTATAGGTCTAGTCGACTAATCGTCTGGAAACAGCAAACAGAACAGATTTTCTAGGGTTTGTGTTTGATGGCTAAATAATCATGGATTGAAGACATAATTGAACATGATGAACAAACCTAAGCATACTAAGAATAATCTAAGCCTCGGTGATGAAAATTACTCACCAAAAAGAGTGGTAGTGATGGAAGTGTTGATGAAGAAGAAGATGGGGCTTTGGAGTTGTTGATGACCTTGTGGTGGTGGTTCCTATGGTGATGAAGGAGGAGGAAGATGACCTTGGTGATCTCTTGGGAGTTGGTGGTTGTTGTTGTGGTGATGGAGATGAAGAGGAGTTGAAGGAGGTTAGGGTTTTGGTGGGGAAGAGATGGTGGAGAGAAGAAAGGAAAAATGAAATAGAAATGTAAAGGAAAAGCATTTATATGTTTTGGATTTTATGAAGGAGATGCAAATCAAATGGAAGTGAGGGGGTTTTGTGTAAAAAGAAGGGGAGGTGAGGTGTCTCTCAAGTGGACACTTGGCCGGCCATGAGAGAGGGTGAGGTGGAGTGATACTAATGAGGAAGTAGGTGGGAGTGAGTGGAGGTTGCAATTTTGGAAAAAGATTGGAATTTTGGGAAAATAGAAAAACTTGTGGTTGTGGAGGAAGGAAGGAAATAAAGGAAAAGGAAAAGAAAATAGAAAAGGGAAATTATTCTCTTGGAAGAGAAAATGAAAAATAATGAAAGTGGCGGATTCCCGGGATTCAGTTGCGGATGCGGAAATCTTTCGGGAAAATACCGGAATCGTCCGAAATTCAAGTATCTCGGAACGACCCGAAATAATTACCAAAAATCAAGAATATTAAACTAAGAATTATAGTGAAATCCGTTTTAAGAAATACTTTATAGTTTTAAAACTAAAAATCCCGGAACCAATTATCTACCGACTCCGGTGGAATTTTCATAAAATCATAAAATCCTCAGGAAAAGAATGTAGGTAGAAAATATGATTCTAAGGAATAAAGCCTAAAGGACCTTCTAGAAATTCCAAGTGGTTTGAGAATTAAAAATCCAGGAATCGGTCAGCGGCACTGGCCGACACCGGTTTTGAAGACTTTCATTTTAATTCCAGAAAAATCTAGAAAATCATAGAAAATATATAATATTAGAAAATGATATTTGAAACAGAAATCGGTCAAATCTACACATCAGAAAGACTAAATCGAATAATATACTATAATCGGGTCTTCGGTTCAGACTAGGGCTGACTCCGAATCCACGAATCCAATTCCAAGACAAAACAGTCATATAAGGAATTCATAATACAGAATGAATACAAAAAACAAATCGAAAAATACGATCGAAAAATCTGAATACGCAACTAAGTACGTATTCCGGGAACGGGGTATTACAATCCACCCACCTTACAAAAAATTGCGTCCTCGCAATTTCGTTAAGGGGTAAATTGAATACAAGGGGACAGCGGTGGAATTTATACCAATTAAGATATGAAGCACTAGAGGTAGGGCTCTCAAGTCGACTGAACAATAATCATCCTCCGCACTTCCGGCTGTATAAATCTTCGAATAACGCTGAATAATACTGCTGATGTCGTGGCTGTGCAATAAATGAGACAGAATACCGAAGATAAAGAAACCCTGATAGCCCTGAGCATAAATAAAAAGGCCGATAATTAAGAATCCCGAATACCAGGCACCAATCACCCTGAACGATATAGTAGAGAATGTAGAATATCCGTAGAGAATTCCGACTGCTGACTTCTGAAAGATAGCCAGATCAAGATCGATCTGGAGAATACCAAGCTTCATAGAATTCACCGAAGGATCACATAATAGCTTCATGCAGAACCAGCCACTACCTCTCTAGTCTAGTCATATCTTAAGATAGTATAAGGCTTCATAAAACCAAAACAGGGAAAGGATAGGAGGAATTAAGAATCAAAGGAAAGATAGTCAAGAAATAGATAACTCTGCACTTGTAGTTGGAATGTATAACCAAGACTCAAGTATTCCAGTTGCAAATTTTATTACCATTAATTTGCCCTCTGGACGTACTGAGGAAGTTAGAGCCTAAGCTCTGATACCATCCTGTAACACCCCGATCCCGGCGATACGGGGACGTCACTGCAACGTATATACGTAGGTCAGAACTACCCTCCCGTATATACGCTAAGCATCAGTACAGACAAGAATCAGAGTACGGAAGCAAATGGTGCATTATACATTCCAACACATATATACAATCACAGAGTTATCACCAGAGGTGATGAATATTACAATAATATAACATCACAGACATGCGCAAATGCGAGGGTACAAAAGATATGCATATATATGAACGGTACAAATGGAAGCTCACATACAAGTATACAAGGAAAAAGTACATGTATAAACAGAAAAAGGGCACTCACGAGTTTGCTAAGAGGAAACTCGAGAGGCATACAGGGGGCCTGGAAGGATGTGGCCCTGGGCGGTCGGCTGGAGATCCACGCTACCGCTGCGCCACTCTGCGCAGTAACGGGGAGAATCCACACGCTCCGGGCTCCATAACCTGGACATGAGAATCCAGGGGAGTCAGTGAAACTCCCCAGGCGAGTAGGAATATGGATGCCAGGTGGCGAGTAAGGATGAGTACAAGTGTCAAGTACAGAAGACAGGAGGGTTAGAACACAAATGAAGTATATAAGAAATGATATCAAGTAGGAAATACTCAGGAGGCAGATAGGTTAGGGCAGGCATGAACAGGTATGGAATAATAATCATAAAACAGGAAATCTAGAGTAAAGCTGATATAAGCAAGATTGATTGTATACGCTTAGGTCACGGTCCCATGAGACTAATACATCGAAGGAATAATCCAAACAAGGAAACCCTCATCTATATACCATTATCTCATGCCACAGAAATCCAAGCGTATAGAATCAGAGTTGCAAATCATATGAAAGCCAAACAGGAATACAAACGGGAATCATAACATGTATAGCAAGTGTAACAGGAATCATAACAGAATCTATTTTTATTATTACTTGTCTAACCCATATATCTAGGTATGTGACCTGGTGTACGGCCAACCCACATACATCCATATATAAGCAAGCCAAGGGTTGTTAACGGAAGCAGATGGAGAACTGATAGCGCTTCTTATAGTAGTTCCCATACACCTGGGACCAGTTTTGGAGGCCCAAAGTCCCCCTAACAGTAATCTGTGGGCCCAAAGTCCCACTAACGGTACCGCCAATATGCCATATTCCCATACTATAAGCAAGATATCATTCCGGCATCCATCACTTCCTCCCATACCCATACAAGTTGTAGCTTATTAAGATTATCAGGTTACGGGAATAAACAGTCATAACAGTAATAGCCCTACAGATTCAAGAGGTGGCCCCCACAGATTCAAGAGGTGGCCCCACCGTGAGGTGTGGCACTTTGTTCCATGTGGCACTTTGTTCTGAGGGGGTGGATTCTAGAGGTGGCCCCCACCGAGTATGGTGTGGCACTTAGTTCCATAAAACAAGACAGGATTCCCGTAAACAAGATAATCATAAAGTCAAGTATATCATGCTGGGTGTAAAGTGATAGCATGACAGGATGATGATAGTTAACAAACAACCAAACATAACAAGAGATTAATAATAGTCCGGGTCAGTCATGACATAACAAGAAGGTCTTGCCAATTAGTGGCATGTCAGATGGTCAGGTGATAACACAGTTGCCAAAGTGATATACATGTGTTAAAAGGTAGCATATAACTGACAGGTCTGAAATAATAGCAGGGCAAGTGATAACATATCAGAAACCAAGAATACAACGACCACGAAGGGTCTGCCACGCATAGTATATGATAAAGAAGTAAGCATATCAATAGCATGGCACAAGTACAAGATGAAGCTACCATAATATGAGCAATTGTAGTGCAATACATGAATATGGAAATAAGAAGCGAAATACTTATCGACCGATGAAACGGGAAACTCAAATAGAGAAGAGCGAGACTACTCGCCTAAATCACCAATATGCCAAAAGATCCCAAAATCCACGGAAGCTCGGGATGCGCCATAACCTGTAATATAATTATGTAGAGTGAAGAGGAGAGAGAGAAAGAGAGAAGGTAAGATGATGTTTGTCAAGTGACAAGTCAAGCAATACCAATACATGATATAAGGCTAGAGGGTAAGGTTCATATTCAAGAAAGGAATCAACTAAGACAACCAGCTAAAGTTAGTCGACTAGGATGGAAGAGTAGTCGACTAATAGTGGAGTTAGTCGACTAACAGTTTGGTATAGTCGACTAAAACTGGGTTCCAGAGAGTTGATATTCTGATCCAGGAAAAGTTAGTCGACTGGGTGGAAAGAGTAGTCGACTAACAGACATCTCAAGTCGACTAACAGTCATGTCAAGTCGACTAATACTGTGATACAGAGAGTTTGGGTTTCTGGTTCAGGAAAGGTTAGTCGACTAGGGTCAAGGGAGTAGTCGACTAATCGAGGTTTCTAGTCGACTAATAAATAACCTAAGTCGACTAAAACTGTGCTCCAGAAAGGTTACGTTTCAACTAAGGGTTTCTAGTCGACTAATCTATAGGTCTAGTCGACTAATCGTCTGGAAACAGCAAACAGAACAGATTTTCTAGGGTTTGTGTTTGATGGCTAAATAATCATGGATTGAAGACATAATTGAACATGATGAACAAACCTAAGCATACTAAGAATAATCTAAGCCTCGGTGATGAAAATTACTCACCAAAAAGAGTGGTAGTGATGGAAGTTGTTGATGAAGAAGAAGATGGGGCTTTGGAGTTGTTGATGACCTTGTGGTGGTGGTTCCTATGGTGATGAAGGAGGAGGAAGATGACCTTGGTGATCTCTTGGGAGTTGGTGGTTGTTGTTGTGGTGATGGAGATGAAGAGGAGTTGAAGGAGGTTAGGGTTTTGGTGGGGAAGAGATGGTGGAGAGAAGAAAGGAAAAATGAAATAGAAATGTAAAGGAAAAGCATTTATATGTTTTGGATTTTATGAAGGAGATGCAAATCAAATGGAAGTGAGGGGGTTCTGTGTAAAAAGAAGGGGAGGTGAGGTGTCTCTCAAGTGGACACTTGGCCGGCCATGAGAGAGGGTGAGGTGGAGTGATACTAATGAGGAAGTAGGTGGGAGTGAGTGGAGGTTGCAATTTTGGAAAAAGATTGGAATTTTGGGAAAATAGAAAAACTTGTGGTTGTGGAGGAAGGAAGGAAATAAAGGAAAAGGAAAAGAAAATAGAAAAGGAAAATTATTCTCTTGGAAGAGAAAATGAAAAATAATGAAAGTGGCGGATTCCCGGGATTCAGTTGCGGATGCGGAAATCTTTCGGGAAAATACCAGAATCGTCCGAAATTCAAGTATCTCGGAACGACCCGAAATAATTACCAAAAATCAAGAATATTAAACTAAGAATTATAGTGAAATCCGTTTTAAGAAATACTTTATAGTTTTAAAACTAAAAATCCCGGAACCAATTATCTACCGACTCCGGTGGAATTTTCATAAAATCATAAAATCCTCAGGAAAAGAATGTAGGTAGAAAATATGATTCTAAGGAATAAAGCCTAAAGGACCTTCTAGAAATTCTAAGTGGTTTGAGAATTAAAAATCCAGGAATCGGTCAGCGGCACTGGCCGACACCGGTTTTGAAGACTTTCATTTTAATTCCAGAAAAATCTAGAAAATCATAGAAAATATATAATATTGGAAAATGATATTTGAAACAGAAATCGTCAAATCTACACATCAGAAAGACTAAATCGAATAATATACTATAATCGGGTCTTCGGTTCAGAATAGGGCTGACTCCGAATCCACGAATCCAATTCCAAGACAAAACAGTCATATAAGGAATTCATAATACAGAATGAATACAGAAAACAAATCGAAAAATACGATCGAAAAATCTGAATACGCAACTAAGTACGTATTCCGGGAACGGGGTATTACAGTTAACAACAATCCCAAGCAAGTATAGCAATAATGAGCACAAGGGAATATATCAAGCATGTAAATGTAAAGACAATGAAGTAATGCAAGTTATAAATGAGACAAAGAGAGAGAGAGAGAGAGATAGAGTAAGCAATCGCAAACACAAAGGGTTTGTTTCGAGGTTCGAGCACACTTGCTCTACATCCCCGCCTTCGACACACGAAGGATTTCCACTATGCACGATCCCAACGGATCTCTCCTTGGTGCCGCAACACCTACAAGCCCTCGGACTCCCAAGTCCCGTACACACGCAAGCTCCCACAAGCTTGCCGAGGCCGCACCTCGAACCAACAAGTTCACACACGAACTCAAACCACCGCGAGCACACTTGCCCGTCTCCTCAAAGAACAAGGATGAAATCTTTGGTGATCTACAATACTTTGATCACCAATTACAAACTCTCACTACAACACTCTCCTATAGGAAGTATAATCAATGGATAGCTCAAGTGTGGTGTGAGAAAAGCAAGGAAAGAACTATGGTGAAAAACTCAAGGAATCACTTTTTACACTCTCTTAATAAAAACTCCCTTTTAGATGGGAAGTATTTGCTCTCTATTTTGTGGAGAAAACTTCTGAAATGACTTAGAAAAACTGGCTCAAGAAGTCCTCAAAATCTTGGCTTCAAACAATGACAAAACCCCTTTTATAGAGGCCAGAAAAATCTGACCGTTGGGCTCTGTCAGAGCTGCCGGTCGACCGGCCGGTCGACCGGCAACGGTCAAAAATCCGACCGTTGCAGCCTCCGGTCGACCGCCCGGTCGACCCAGAAATCCAGAGAGCAGAACTCTCTGCAGCGGTCGACCGTCCGGTCGACCGGACCACTGTGCTGACAGACATGCACAAGTCTGTGCACGTCCGGTCGACCGTGGGTCGACCGGCCCTTGGTTCGGTCGACCGCCCGGTCAACCGGACTGGCCTGTCAGCCAATATCAGGTCTGGAAAACTATTTTAAAAATTAATTTTAAAATCTTTTAACACTTATAAAAATTCCATAAACTTGTTTTAACATTCTATATTGAAAACCAAACTTGTGATAAAAATTTTCAAGACATATATCAACATATTCATATTATTTCAGCGTCTTGCAAATTTTATCAAAAATCAAACATGTATTTTTCAAACTTGGTTTTCATAACTTTCACAAAATATAAAACAAGATATTTGATTTCATTTTAAAGCATAGTGTGTATGGATATGATCCACTACACAATCATAATGTAATATCAATGTTTTTGACATTAAGCTCTAAACTTGGTTATGGTTGAAAAAGAATAGAAATACCAAAAACCAAGGTATATATATATTGTCAAAAGAAAATCTTTTACTAAAAATTCTTTTCTAAATATAAAAATCTTTTATGAAAGCAATTCTATCAAGAGTTCTATTAAGAGTGTGTGTGTGATATAAACTTGAGCAATCCACCAACTATCTATCCTTTACATTTTAACTAAAACAAAACAAAATCTTATACCTAGACACAAGTCTTCATCTTCTTGAAGTCTTCACTTGAAGGCTTCTCATCTTCTTGACTTGGTCCAGATGCAATCCACCGAGCTCATCTCTAGATGTGTTCTTGATGCATAGGCTCGTGAATCAACCGGTGCTAGCTTCCAACTTGTCTTTAAATCCTTTGTTGAAGCTCCACACCTACTAAGATCTTGATAATGAATCTGTCACTAATTAAACACAAGATCATTAGTAATCATAACTTCATGAGTTGATCATCATCAAAACTAGAGTGATAGGCCTTTGGGCCAACAATCTCCCCCTTTTTGATGATGACAAAACTCATGAGGTTATATATGCATGGATTAAAGTAAAGCTTCAAAGAAGCTCCCCCTTAACTCATGCATCACTAGAAATAAATAGATATGACATTAAAGCACATAAATATGTATACAAATGAATGCACAAATCTTTTTCTCAAACTTTTATCTTATTATTTTATTGCTATGCATGAGTAAAAGCACAAGTATAAAAACTCAAAATCTCAAAATCTTTCTCCCCCTTAAGTAAGGAACAAATACTTCTCCCCCTTAAGGAAATCATGCATATAACTCAAATACTTCTCCCCCTTTTTGTCAATCATCAACAAAGGGTTCAAAGTAAAATCAATCAAACAAATTTTTCTCCCCCTTTTTTTGTCAAAAACAAGGAAATCAAAGAGGGGTAATACAAATCAAAAAATTTGAATATTTCTTTATCAAGACAAAATTTTGAACTTTCTTAATAAAACACATTTTGAGATATCAAATCAACATATTTTTTATTTATTTTGATATCAATAAAAAAAATTTTATTTTTCATCATAAACTTTGTGCTTTTAAAAAATGTGAGCCAATTGTGAGTTAAGCACATGGAAATCATATATATGTATGAGAAATGAGTATACCAATTGAAATTGATACATACATATATATAAGAAAACAAAATATGAGTATATACAAAATAAGTTCATATTGATACCAATTGAAACGATTCAATGATACCAATTGACATAACAATAAAATCAAGTGTATATCTCATAACCTACCACCCTTCATATGCACAAGGTAAAAGATTTTCAATGAAGCATACAAGGCATAATCGCCCATCCATCCTCCCATAGATGGTAGGGGTTTTCAAAAATAGATTTGAAAATAAGCTTAGTTTGAAAAACTCTACCAAATGAAGAATTTGCACTAGAAAAATATTTTTCATGAAACACAAGTAAATCACATGGCACTAAAAACACTCTAATATCCATGAAGTCCATAAAATTTTCAAAAAGAAGTGAGTGTGCTAGTGTTATGTGGAACATGGTATCATGAAAAGTAGCAATAAAACTCAATATTCCTTTAAATTTTGAAATCATGAAATCCATCACAAAATTTTATTGAAAAATTACAAAATTTTTATTAAAAACAAAAATTTATATTTCAAGATATATGTATGTTTTGACAAGACATTAAGTATACATACATATCCTTAAAATACAATTGAATCCATATATAGATTTGCATGAAAGGCAAATGACTCAAGAGGTATCCATGTATATCTTAATGTTTTGGCAAGACAAACATATACATGAAATGAAAGCACATGATCATAGCATAAATCCGAAATGGGAATACAAGTTTAAAATGTAATAATCATCAAAACTTAGGCTATACTAGCACACCTAATGGGCACAAATAAGCATTCAAACCCAATCATATATAGATTTATTTGTGATCCATAATGTGTACAAGTATAAATCCAAGTGTTGACAAATACTAACATTTAAACTAATATTCAAATCATGAAGCATCAAATAAATTTTGAGAATACAAAAGAATTTATCCATATGATTAAAAATAGGATCATGTGAATCAATTTGAAGAATAGATAACTAGTTTAAATGGATTTTTGACAACTAGTTAAAGATCCTTCAAAAATACAATGTCAAATGTTTTCCATGAATAATACTAAATACATAAAAGTTCAAGCACTCATATTCCATAAAGCTCAATATTATCTATTTTCTTAAAAGGTGAGTGATCAAAAGTTATGTAAATGGTATCTTCATGAAAATCGTCAATGAAACTCAATCAAATATGACTAAAACTTTTATTGAACAACACATAAAAATTATTTTTATCAAAACAAATCAACTCAAAATCATTTTTCATAAGAATTACAATCTTCATGGTATATGTATGAATTATACAAATCTAACAATACGCATACATATCCCAAATATAAAAGAGTCTATTAAATGTATTTGCATGAAAGCAAGAGATTCACGGGTATACATGTATATTTATTAGATTTGAATTCGACACGCATATACATGAAGTAAATCACTAAAAAAGGCAAAAACATGTATAAAAGAGAATCATCAAACTAGATTATACATATGCATAAAGTGGATACAAATGAGCATGAAATTCAACTATATATGAATCAATTGTAATTCACTATTTGTATATGTATACATGCAAGTTTGACAAAATTTACATTTAAAGCATGTAAATACCACATGAAGCACATAAAATCTAAAAACATGAACATGCTAAGAAAATAAAAGCATGTACATAAATAAAATAGGAGTTTAGAAATTGTTACCAACTCCAAAGCTCCATAGCATGGTGGTCTTTCTCACCAAAGCTCCTTGATAGCGATGCATTCCAAAAGTATGTCCATCAAGTCCATTGCATCCACTACCAAGGCACCAATCCTCTCACGTCTTGTGAGAGCCCTCACCTACATTAAAATCAAAGGGTGGGGGTTTTGGTACCCATACTTTCTTGGGTCCTTTGGGGTTAGCTTTATTGTAAGGATCCCAAAATCTTTTATACTTAGCAAAATATAAATGAGGTTTCTTATCAAAATAATATTTTGCTAAATGGCCTTTGCGACCACAATGTGTACATACGTACACCTTAGTATGCTTATGTGTAGGAGTGTGATCATGTTGTGCAACATAAGCATGATGATGAGAGTGATGTGCATGAACATGAGGAGTTTATTTCTTTGAAAACATTGACTCCAACTTAGTATGATTAAATGCACAAGAGTTCAAAGTTGAACTCAAATTATCCATTTTATTTTTCAAAACATTTTTCTCATTTGTGGTGGCATGTAAAGCATGATGAGATATATGATCATTTTTCTTTTTCTTTTGTGAAACAAAATCTTTTTCTTTTTCAACAAATTTTCTTTTCAAAGTGATATTTTCTTGAAAAACATCTTCCTTTTGTTTTTCCACCAAATCAATCTTATTTTTCAAAATAGTGTTCCCTTCACATAAATCATTCAATTTAGCAATCAAGGAAACATTCTCATTTTTCAAATTTTTATTTTCTTTTTCTAAGCATGCCATTTTATTTTCTAATGAATCTTTTTCATTAAGCATGGCATCAAAATTCTTTTTCAAATTATTGTTGTCTTTTTCTAAACATGCAATGTTAGATTTAAAAGAGTCTTGTTCTACATGCATGCAAGCAATATTCTTTTTCAAATTTTTATTTTCCTTTTAATCATGTCATATTTTTCAAGCAATAGATGACAAAAAGTAGATAGCTCATCATATGACATGTCCTCATCATCGGATTCGGAATTTACCTCAAGGGGGTCATCCCCTTAGACCATAAAGCATGCGTTGGAGGTGTCGCTTCCAACGTCCGAGTCACTCCCCGCATAGTATAGATCTTTTTCGCCGAGGGAGGTGATGATGTTCCATACTACAAAAGCCGATTCAACATTAGAAACCCTAGATAAATAATCATCATTTAGGGTTGACTTGATAGCATGAAGGGCTTTTGCATTAGCCTCAAAATTCTTACCATCTAAAGAATAAGCATTATTAGTAGTGGCAAGATAGACATGAAATCCTAAGGCTTTGAGGTACAATGACATCTTAACCTTCCAAATTTGGATGTTAAGGATGTCAAAGGTGGGTGGTGACATGAAGTCCATGGTGTGTGTACAAAATATTGTGATTAGCCTAAAAGTAGGATCTTTAACTCTAGGTTGTTAGACCCAATATCAAGAGCACTTGGCTCTGATACCAATTGTAAATCACCTAGAGGGGGGGTGAATAGGTGATGGCTAATCTAATGGTCACTTAATGGCAAATGATGCGGAATTAAAACTAAGATGACCAAATTAATCTTCTTTTAATTAAACACTTATGTATAACACAAGAGTGTTGCCGAATTCCCTTTGCAGGGCTCTGGACAAGCTCCTCTAGATTCCCCTTGAATGGGTTGAGGTGCCGCGTTGGCTCTCTTGATTGAATACTAGTGTTAACAACAATCCCAAGCAAGTATAGCAATAATGAGCACAAGGGAATATATCAAGCATGTAAATGTAAAGACAATGAAGTAATGCAAGATATAAATGAGACAAAGAGAGAGAGAGAGAGAGAGATAGAGTAAACAATCGCAAACACAAAGGGTTTGTTTCGAGGTTCGAGCACACTTGCTCTACATCCCCGCCTTCGACACACGAAGGATTTCCACTATGCACGATCCCAACGGATCTCTCCTTGGTGCCGCAACACCTACAAGCCCTCGGACTCCCAAGTCCCGTACACACGCAAGCTCCCACAAGCTTGCCGAGACCGCACCTCGAACCAACAAGTTCACACACGAACTCAAACCACCGCGAGCACACTTGCCCGTCTCCTCAAAGAACAAGGATGAAATCTTTGGTGATCTACAATACTTTGATCACCAATTACAAACTCTCACTACAACACTCTCCTATAGGAAGTATAATCAATGGATAGCTCAAGTGTGGTGTGAGAAAAGCAAGGAAAGAACTATGGTGAAAAACTCAAGGAATCACTTTTTACACTCTCTTAATAAAAACTCCCTTTTAGATGAGAAGTATTTGCTCTCTATTTTGTGGAGAAAACTTCTGAAATGACTTAGAAAAACTGGCTCAAGAAGTCCTCAAAATCTTGGCTTCAAACAATGACAAAACCCCCTTTTATAGAGGCCAGAAAAATCTGACCGTTGGGCTCTGTCAGAGCTGCCGTTCGACCGGCCGGTCGACCGGCAACGGTCAAAAATCCGACCGTTGCAGCCTCCGGTCGACCGCCCGGTCGACCCAGAAATCCAGAGAGCAGAACTCTCTGCAGCGGTCGACCGTCCGGTCGACCGGACCACTGTGCTGACAGACATGCACAAGTCTGTGCACGTCCGGTCGACCGTGGGTCGACCGGCCCTTGGTTCGGTCGACCGCCCGGTCGACCGGACTGGCCTGTCAGCCAATATCAGGTCTGGAAAACTGTTTTAAAAATTAATTTTAAAATCTTTTAACACTTATAAAAATTCCATAAACTTGTTTTAACATTCTATATGAAAAACACCTAGAGGGGGGGGTGAATAGGTGTGAATGCTAATCTGATCTTTTTAAACTTTAATTAAATGAGTGATGCAACGATTTCTCAAAACACGACTAAGAGCCGAATACCCCTTGCGAGGTTTGAACTCCTTCCTCCCAATTCCCCTTAAATGGGTTAGAGGTGCGTAATGCAACCGTGTTGTATTGAGGTGTGATCGATCAATGCCAAGTATGATGATGAAGATGAAATGCTCACAATGTAAAACAACAAGTATAGCAAGTAAGGTAAACAACACAAGATTCCACAAGTGGAGGGTTAGTTCTCAAGCAATTAATTCAAGGCAATATAAAGCAATAGAAATTAAAAGCAAGAAGAACGCAAAGGCAATCGCAAACAAGATGATTTGTTTCGAGGTTCGAGCACACTTGCTCTAGTCCCCGCCTTCACCTCCGTGAAGGGTTTCCACTATCCACCGAGGATGCCTTTACAATTGGGTCTACCGAAGACCGAGCACCGAGCTCCACCGAGTACAAAGGACCTCTACCGAAGAGGTTGCTCCACAAGAAGGAATTACAAGAACAAGGTGATCACAACTTGATCACTACACTTTTCTCAATTTCTTTTACAAACACTCTCACTTCAATTACAACTTCACTACAGAATGAGTATAGAATTTTTGGCTCTATGAAGTGTGGTGAGAAAACTTCAGTTGTAGAGTGATATAGAGAATCAAACACAACTGAAAAAACAATCTTGAAAGAGTAGGAATTGAAGGCTTAAAACAATTTTTCTTTTCTCTTTTGAAAACAACAAAACTTGAGGATTTTCTAAGTCATGAGCAAGAGAGACTTCTCCTCTATTTATAGGGTTAGAAAATAGGTTAAAAACAATTTCTTTTCACCTAATTCAACCTGCAAAAGCCCCCCAACAACTCTCCAAAAGTCTGTTAAAACAGAAAAAGAAAACAGATTTTCAGAAAATCCCAAAGAGGAAAGAGCCGTTGCTGTGTTGCAGGCTTGGCGGTCGACCGGTCCGGTCGACCGCCAGCCTAGCTGGATATAGCCGTTGGCTCCCGGTCGACCGGTCCGGTCGACCGACCAAAAAGGAGGAAACACAGTTTCCTTCTTCGGTCGACGGTCCGGTCGACCGAAATTTCCCGAGAGCAGAAGGCTCTCTGTCGGTCGACCGGTCCGGTCGACCGACGGACATGCACAAACAGTGCATGTCCAGGCACAACGCCGGTCGACCGGGCCGGTCGACCGATGTTGCCTGAGGCTGAAAACTGGGTTGTTTTGAAGAGGGAATTTTTTGTGAAAACATTTTGAAAATACCTATAGCTAAGTATTATGCAGAAAATAGTTTATATACATGTTTTAAACAAGTTTTTCAAGATATAAAGCTTTGGTACATGTATATATAAACTAAGGCATAAACTAAAGCTTTGGTACATGTTTTTAAACAAGTTTTTCAAAACATAGGAAATACATGAAACAAGTGTGTGTGCAAATCCTAGAGCCAAATTTCCTATATTCAAACTTTAACATTCTAAACTTACAAACTTGCTAAAAGACTTCAAGGCTATTCTTCAAGGTGGGCTATCTTCACTTGATCTTCAATATTTGCAACTTGAGCCCAAATAGAATTGTCTTGAGTCCAAGAACCTTGTATTTGAGTGAGAGTACTTCTAGTGTGATGATAAATCTGAAACACACTTAAACAACAATTGTTATTAGTACAAATAACTAATATGTTTTGTAATCATCAAAATACACTAAACAAGGGTGATTGTAACCTTGGGCCAACAATCTCCCCCTTTTTGATGATGACAAAACATATAGTTATTAAACAAATAAAGAGAGGAAAAAGCTTGGAAAGCTCCCCCTCAAACAATGCTATGTATCTATCATGAATATGAAAAACTATGAAATCATACATAAAGCATTTGAAAAGTCATCACCATAAATTTTGTCAAGGAAAACCAAATAATGAACAAATTTATTATTTTCAAAAATCTAAGTATATTCAAACTAGTATATTTTTCTCCCAACAATTTTAATCAACTTATATTCTTTTTCTCCAAACTTATATATTTTTCTCCCCCTTTTTGTCATACAACAAAAAGGGTTAAAACAGATCAAAACACAAACATATCAAAACAAAAACATTTTAAGAATCAATCATACATACATTCAACTCACCACAAATAAAGGAAAATCTTGCATAATCTAAAGGTTTAGTGAAAATATCGGCAAGTTGAAAATCGGTAGAAACATAGTCAATATCAATATCACCTTTTTCAAAGTGATCTCTAAGAAAATGATACCTAATATCAATGTGCTTGGTTTTACTATGTTGATTAGCATTTTTGGTCATGTGAATTGTACTAGTATTATCACAAAAAATCTTAACATGATCAAAATGTAAATCATAGTCAAGGAGAGTATGTTTCATCCAAAGAACTTGTGCACAACAAGCTCCGGCCGCAACATACTCCGCCTCGGCGGTTGATAGGGCTACCGAATTTTGCTTTTTGGAAGACCAAGATACAAGACAATTACCTAAGAATTGACATGTTCCACTTGTGCTCTTCCTATCTACCCTACAACCCGCATAGTCGGCATCCGAAAAACTCTTCATTTCAAATAATCCGGTTTTAGGATACCACAAACCCAATTCAATTGTGCCCTTAAGATACCTAATTATGCGTTTTAACCGCTATTAAGTGTGATTCCTCAGGACATGATTGAAAACGTGCACATAAACAAACGGAAAACATGATATCCGGCCTACTAGCCGTCAAATAAAGCAAACTACCAATCATGCTTCTATAAAGTTAATGTCTACACTTTTACCTTGTTCATCCTTGTCAAGCTTGGTAGTTGTTGCCATGGGAGTTTTGCTTACTTTTGATCCTTCAAGCCCGAATCTTTTGATTAGTTCCTTTGTGTACTTGGCTTGATTGATGAAGATCCCATCCTTCCTTTGCTTGATTTGGAGTCCAAGGAAATAGTTGAGTTCCCCCATCATAGACATTTCAAATTCATCCTTCATGCATGACTCAAAAGCTTTGCAAAGAGATTCATTAGTAGAACCAAAAATAATATCATCTACATAAATTTGCACAATAAGAATATCTTTTTCTACATGTTTTGTAAACAATGTTGTGTCAATTTTACCTTTCTTAAAACCATTGGAAATCAAAAATGAAAACAATCTTTCATACCAAGCCCTAGGGGCTTGTTTTAAACCATAAAGAGCTTTGTCTAATTTAAAAACAAAATCCGGATGTGTAGGATCAACAAACCCGGGGGGTTGTTCAACATACACTTCCTCTTCAATAAAACCATTTAGAAAAGCACTTTTAACATCCATTTGAAACAATTTGAAATCTTATATAAGGCAAATGCTAGTGTCATCCGTATGGCTTCAAGCCGTGCTACGGGTGCAAAGGTTTCTTCAAAATCGATCCCTTCGATTTGAGTGTAACCTTGGGCAACTAACCTAGCCTTGTTTCTAACTACATTACCCGATTCATCCAACTTGTTCTTAAAGATCCACTTAGTACCAATTGTTGGTCTATCATGGGGCCTAGGAACAAGGTGCCATACTTGGTTGCGCTCAAATTGATTGAGCTCTTCTTGCATAGCTAGCAACCAATATGAATCGGCCTCGGCCTCGAGGACATTTTTGGGTTCAATGTGTGAAATAAATGCAAAGTGGCCACAAAAATCTTGAATTTTAGAACGAGTAGTTACCCCTTTTGATACTTCACCTATGACGAGGTCCTTGGGATGATGAGGGTTGAATCTCCAATCCTTAGGTAGTGGTTGAGTAGGCTCCACCTCATTTGTTTGATGTTCATTTCCTTGGGCCTCTTCCACTTTGGCTTCACTTCCATCATCATCCTTTGGCTTGTCTCCCATGGTAGAAGCATCCTCCAAGGTGACTTTCTCCAAGCCTTCATGCAAGGCATCTATTTCTACAACATTCTTAACAAACTTGTTAGATTCCTCAAACTTAACATGAATAGACTCTTCAATAGTCAAAGATGATCTAATGAAAACTCTATAAGCCTTACTAGTGTTGAGTAACCTACAAAAATAGCCTCATAAGATCTAGCATCAAACTTTCCTAAATTATCTTTTGTGTTTAAAACAAAGCATTTGCAACCAAAAACTTTAAAATAGGAAACATTAGGTTTTCTAGAAAAATACATTTCAAAAGAAGTCTTAGTAGTATTTTTACACAAGAAAACACGATTTGATATGTAGCATGATGTATTAACGGCCTCGGCCCACAAATAATGTGGTAGACCGTATTCACTTAGCATTGTCCTAGCCATCTCTTGTAATGTTCTATTTTTCCGTTCAACTACTCCATTTTGTTGTGGAGTTCTAGGACAAGAAAGTTCATGCTTTATTCCATGTTCATCACAAAAAGTGGTAAAGGGTTGGTTAATGAATTCACCTCCTCTATCACTTCTTATTCTCAAAATCAAAGAATCTTTTTCTTTTTCTACTCTTTTCTTAAAAGTTTGGAAATACGAAAATGCTTGGTTTTTATGTTCAAGAAAGAAAACCCATGTAAATCTTGAAAAATCATCAACCAAAACATAAGCAAATCTATTCCCACTTAGACTTTTGGTTTGTGTTGGGCCAAATAGATCCATATGGATTAATTCCAAAGGACGTGATGTCATGATATCCTTAATTGACTTGAAAGAAGACTTAGTTTGTTTCCCAAATTGACATGAGTCACAAACTCGGTCCTTTTCAAAATTCAATGAAGGAATACCTTTCACCATTTCCTTTGAATTTAATCTAGAAATATGATCAAAAGAAATATGCCCTAATCTCCTATGCCACAACCAAGAGTCATCATCGAGGGCTTTTAAACAAGTAATATTACAAGACATATTTAACATATCAATCATATAAACATTGCTTTCATGAAAACCGGAAAATACACAAACATTGGAAGTTCTATCAATTACTTTACAAGCAACATTGTCAAAAACTACATCAAAACCTTTATCACAAAGTTGACTAACACTCAAGAGATTATGCTTGAGGCCATCAACTAAAACCACATTTTCAATTAAAGGAGAGGTGCCAAGTTTTACATTACCAATACCGATGATTTTACCCTTGGCGTCATCTCCGAAGGTGACGGTGCCACCTTCATGATATCTTGATAGGGTTGCAAAGTTGTTGATGTCCCAAGTCATGTGCCTTGAGCAACCGCTATCAAGATACCACAAACCTCTACGTCGTTGGGCTTTGAAAAGTACCTACATCATTTAAAATAATTGTTGACTTTGGTACCCAAACTTTCTTGGGTCCTTGAAAGTTAGTGTTACGAACCCAAACATTATGATGTGATGCACTTAGTCTATCTGTAATACCCCGTTCCCAGAATACGTACTTAGTTGCGTATTCAGATTTTCGATCGTATTTTTTCGATTTACTTCCTGTAATTATTCTGTATTATGAATTCCTTATAGGACTGTTTTGTCTTGGATTTGGATTCGTGGATTCGGGGTCAGCCCTAGTCTGAACCGAAGGCCCGATCCTGGAGTATTACTCGATTTAGACATTCTGATAATTAGAATTGACCGATTTTAGTTTTAAATATCATTTTCCAATATTATATATTTTCTATGATTTTCTAAATTTTTCTGGAATTAAAACGAAAGTCTTCAAAACCGGTGTCGACCAGTGCCGCTGATCGATTCCAGGATTTTTATTTCACAATCAGCTAGGAATTTCTAAGGTCCTTTAGGCATTATTCCTTAGAATCATATTTTCTACCTATATTCTTTTTCTGAGGATTTTATGAATTTATGAAAATTCCATCGGAGTCGGTAGATAACTGATTCGGGATTTTTAGTTTTTAAACTATAAAGTATTTCTTCGAACGGATTTCACTATGATACTTAGTATTATATTCTTGATTTTTGATAATTATTTCGGGTCGTTCCGAGATACTTGAAATTCGGACGATTCCGGTATTTTCCCGAAAGACTTCCGCACCGCAACTGAATCCCGGAATCCGCCACTTCCATTATTTTCATCTCCTTCCCAAGAAAATATCTTCTCATTATAATTTCTTTTCCATTTTTCCTTTTCCTTTATTTCTTTCCTTCCTCCACAAGCCTAGCTTTTCCTATTTTCCAAAATCCCAAAATTCCTTTTTCTTCCACCAACTTCCACCAAGATATCTCCACCACAAATATCTCATTCTCTCTCTCTCCCATGGCCGGCCAAGTGGCCAAGAGAAGGACACTCACCTCACCTCCCCACTTTACAAAAACCCCCCTCTCTTCTATCATATTTGCACCTCCTTCACAAAAGTCAAAACCTATAAATACTTTTCCTCTCCTTTCTTTATTCATTCTCACTTCAACTTTCTCTTTCTTCTCTTCTCTTCTCTTCTCTTCACCAAAGCCCTAATCTCCAACTCCTCTTTATCTCCATCACTACAACAACAACCACCAACTCCCAAGAGCTCACCAAGGTCATCTTCCTCCTCCTTCATCACCATGGAAGCAACCACAAGGGCATCAACAACACCAAAGGATCATCACCATCTCTACCTTTCCTCTTCTTCTTCATCATCAACCACCACCACTCCTTTTGGTAAGTAATTTCCCTCACCAAGACTTGTACAACTCTTAGTCTACTTATGTTTGCTTATTCTTGTTGATTTGTGTCTTCAATTCTTGTTATTTAGCCATCAAACACAAACCCTAGAAAATCTGTTCTGTTTACTGTTTCCAGACGATTAGTCGACTAGACCTATAGATTAGTCGACTAGAAACCCTTAGCTGAAACTTAACCTTTTCTGGAAACACAGTATTAGTCGACTTACCTTAGTTCCTAGTCGACTAGAGGCCCTTAGTCGACTACCCCTATGACCCTAGTCGACTAACTTTTCCTGAATCAGAATATCAACTCTCTGGAACCCAGTATTAGTCGACTATACCAGACTGTTAGTCGACTAACCCCTTTATTAGTCGACTACTCATCCTACCCTAGTCGACTAATTCTGTCTGTTTGTTACAGTTATTTACCTTCTCAAACTTGGATCTTATACTTGGTTTATATGTTGTATATTATACTTCTTGACTTGTATCTTGACTAACATCATCTTCACTTCTCTCTTTCTCTCTCCTCTTCACTCTACATATATATATCATAGTTTATGGCGTGCCCCGGATTTCGTGGATTTCGGATCTTTCGGCGCTTTGAGGTTTAGGCGAGTATTCTCACTCGCTACTTTCTTGTATGCGAGTAGTCTCGCCTCTATTTGAGTTTCCCGTTTCATCGGTCGATAAGTATTTCGCTTCTTATTTCCATATCCATGTATTGCACTACAATTGCTCATATTATGGTAGCTTCATCTTGTACTTGTGCCATGCTATTGATACGCTTACTTCTTTATCATATACTATGCGTGGCAGACCCTTCGTGGTCGTTGTATTCTTGGTTTCTGATATGTTATCACTTGCCCCGCTATTATTTCAGACCTGTCAGTAATATGCTAACTTTTAACACATGTATATCACCTGGCATGCCACTACTTTGCTAGACCCTATTGTTATGTCATGACTTCCCCAGACTTATTATCAATCCATTGTTATGCATGTTACTTGACTTACATCACCATTTATCATGCTATCTCTTGACACCAAGCATGATACACCGATTCTTATAATTATCACGATAAAGGGAATGTAGTACCTGATTACTGTTATGTACTGATCACTGTTATGTATTCTTGTTATGATATTGCTCATTCCCGAAATCTGATAATTATGTTCATAAGCTATAAAAAGGACAACTTGTATGGGTATGGGAGGAAGTGATGGATGCCGGAATGATATCTTGCTTATAGTGGTGGGGTATAAAAGTATGTATATACATATATATATATATGTACTGGCGGTAGTGAATCTGAATTACTGAATAGGGGGACTTTGGGCCTCCAAAGCCGGTTCCAGGTGTATGGAAACCACTATAAGAAGTTCTATCAGTTCTCCATCTACTTCCGTTAACAACCCTTGGCTTGCTTATATATGGATGTATGTGGGTTGGCCGTACACCAGGTCACATACCTAGATATATGGGTCAGACAAGTAATAATAATAATAGATTCTACTATGATTCCTGTTACACTTGCTATACATGTTATGATTTCCGTGTTGTATTCCTGTTTGGCTTTCATATGATTTGCAACTCTGATTCTATACGCTTAGATATTCGGTGGCATGAGATAACGGTATATAGATGAGGGTTTCCTTGTTTGATTATTCCTTCGATGTACTAGTCTCATGGGACCGTAACCTAAGCGTATACAATCAATTTTGCTTGTGATCAGTTTTACTTCGGATTTCCTGTTTTACGATTGTTACGTTATACCCGTTCTTATATATACTTCATTTGTGTTCTAACCCTCCTGTCCTCTGTACTTGACTCTTGTACTCACCCTTGGCTCGCCACCTGGCTTTTGCATCCTACTCGCCTGGGGAGTTTCACTGACTCCCCTGGATTCTCATGTCCAGGTCCTGGAGCCCGGAGCGTGAGGATCTCCCCCTTTGCTGCTCAGAGTAGCGCAGCGGTGGCGTGGACCTCCAGCCGACCTTTCAGAGCTCCATCCTTCCCGACCCCCTGTATGCCTCTCGAGTTTTCCCTCAGCAAACTCGTGAGTGCCCTTTTTCTATTCATACTTGTACTTTTCCTTGTACACTTGTATGTGAGCGCCCTTTTATGCTGTTCATATATGTATATCCCTTGTACTCTCGCATTTGCGCATATCTGTGATGTATTATTATTGTAATATTCATCACCTCTGGTGATAACTCTGTGATTGTATATATATATGTGTTGGAATGTATAATGCACCATATGCTTCCGTACTCTGATTCTTGTCTGTACTGATGCTTAGCGTATATACGGGAAGGTAATTCGGACTTACGTATATACGTCGCAGTGACGTCCCCGTATCGCCGGGATCGGGGCGTTACAGGATGGTATCAGAGCCTAGGCTCTAACTTCCTCAGTACGTCCAGAGGGCAAATTAATGGTAATGAAATTTGCAACTGGAATACATGAGTCTTGGTTATACATTCCAACTACAAGTGCAGAGTTATCTATTCTTGACTATCTTTCCTTTGATTCCTAAATCCTTTCCATATCCCTTCCCTGTTTTAGTTTTATGAAGCCTTATACTATCTTAAGATATGACTAGACTAGAGAGGTAGTGGCTGGTTCTGCATGAGGCTATTATGTGATCCCTTCGGTGAATTCTATGAAGCTTGGTATTCTCCAGATCGATCTTGATCTGGCTATCTTTCAGAAGTCAGCAGTCGAAATTCTCTACGGATATTCTACATTCTCTACTATATCGTTCAGAGTGATTGATGCCGGGTATTCGGGATTCTTAATTATCGGCCTTCTTTATTATGCTCAGGACTATCAGGGTTTTCTTTGTCTTCGGTATTCTGGCTTATTTATTTCACAGCCACGACATCAGCAGTATTATTCAGCATTATTTGAAGATTTATACAGCCGGAAGTACGGAGGATGATTATTGTTCAGTCGACTTGAGAGCCCTACCTCTAGTGCTTCATATCTTAATTAGTATAATTCCACCTTTGTCCCCTTTGTATTCAATTTACCCCTTATCGAAATTGCGAGGACGCAATTTTTTGTAAGGTGGGTGGATTGTAATACCCCGTTCCCAGAATACGTACTTAGTTGCGTATTCAGATTTTCGATCGTATTTTTTCGATTTACTTCCTGTAATTATTCTGTATTATGAATTCCTTATATGACTGTTTTGTCTTGGATTTGGATTCGTGGATTCGGGGTCAGCCCTAGTCTGAACCGAAGGCCCGATCCTGGAGTATTACTCGATTTAGACATTCTGATAATTAGAATTGACCGATTTTAGTTTTAAATATCATTTTCTAATATTATATATTTTCTATGATTTCTAGATTTTTCTGGAATTAAAACGAAAGTCTTCAAAACCGGTGTCGACCAGTGCCGCTGATCGATTCCAGGATTTTTATTTCACAATCAGCTAAGAATTTTTAGAAGGTCCTTTAGGCATTATTCCTTAGAATCATATTTTCTACCTATATTCTTTTTCTGAGGATTTTATGAATTTATGAAAATTCCATCGGAGTCGGTAGATAACTGATTCCGGGATTTTTAGTTTTTAAACTATAAAGTATTTCTTCGAACGGATTTCACTATGATACTTAGTATTATATTCTTGATTTTTGATAATTATTTCGGGTCGTTCCGAGATACTTGAAATTCGGACGATTCCGGTATTTTCCCGAAAGACTTCCGCATCCGCAACTGAATCCCGGGAATCCGCCACTTCCATTATTTTCATCTCCTTCCCAAGAAAATATCTTCTCATTATAATTTCTTTTCCATTTTTCCTTTTCCTTTATTTCTTTCCTTCCTCCACAAGCCTAGCTTTTCCTATTTTCCAAAATCCAAAATTCCTTTTCTTCCACCAACTTCCACCAAGATATCTCCACCACAAATATCTCATTCTCTCTCTCTCCCATGGCCGGCCAAGTGGCCAAGAGAAGGACACTCACCTCACCTCCCCACTTTACAAAAACCCCCCTCTCTTCTATCATATTTGCACCTCCTTCACAAAAGTCAAAACCTATAAATACTTTTCCTCTCCTTTCTTTATTCATTCTCACTTCAACTTTCTCTTTCTTCTCTCTCTTCTCTTCTCTTCACCAAAGCCCTAATCTCCAACTCCTCTTTATCTCCATCACTACAACAACAACCCCAACTCCCAAGAGCTCACCAAGGTCATCTTCCTCCTCCTTCATCACCATGGAAGCAACCACAAGGGCATCAACAACACCAAAGGATCATCACCATCTCTACCTTTCCTCTTCTTCTTCATCATCAACCACCACCACTCCTTTTGGTAAGTAATTTCCCTCACCAAGACTTGTACAACTCTTAGTCTACTTATGTTTGCTTATTCTTGTTGATTTGTGTCTTCAATTCTTGTTATTTAGCCATCAAACACAAACCCTAGAAATCTGTTCTGTTTACTGTTTCCAGACGATTAGTCGACTAGACCTATAGATTAGTCGACTAGAAACCCTTAGCTGAAACTTAACCTTTTCTGGAAACACAGTATTAGTCGACTTACCTTAGTTCCTAGTCGACTAGAGGCCCTTAGTCGACTACCCCTATGACCCTAGTCGACTAACTTTTCCTGAATCAGAATATCAACTCTCTGGAACCCAGTATTAGTCGACTATACCAGACTGTTAGTCGACTAAACCCTTTATTAGTCGACTACTCATCCTACCCTAGTCGACTAATTCTGTCTGTTTGTTACAGTTATTTACCTTCTCAAACTTGGATCTTATACTTGGTTTATATGTTGTATATTATACTTCTTGACTTGTATCTTGACTAACATCATCTTCACTTCTCTCTTTCTCTCTCCTCTTCACTCTACATATATATATCATATTTTATGGCGTGCCCGGATTTCGTGGATTTCGGATCTTTCGGCGCTTTGAGGTTTAGGCGAGTATTCTCACTCGCTACTTTCTTGTATGCGAGTAGTCTCGCCTCTATTTGAGTTTCCCGTTTCATCGGTCGATAAGTATTTCGCTTCTTATTTCCATATCCATGTATTGCACTACAATTGCTCATATTATGGTAGCTTCATCTTGTACTTGTGCCATGCTATTGATACGCTTACTTCTTTATCATATACTATGCGTGGCAGACCCTTCGTGGTCGTTGTATTCTTGGTTTCTGATATGTTATCACTTGCCCCGCTATTATTTCAGACCTGTCAGTAATATGCTAACTTTTAACACATGTATATCACCTGGCATGCCACTACTTTGCTAGACCCTATTGTTATGTCATGACTTCCCCAGACTTATTATCAATCCATTGTTATGCATGTTACTTGACTTACATCACCATTTATCATGCTATCTCTTGACACCAAGCATGATACACGATTCTTATAATTATCACGATAAAGGGAATGTAGTACCTGATTACTGTTATGTACTGATCACTGTTATGTATTCTTGTTATGATATTGCTCATTCCCGAAATCTGATAATTATGTTCATAAGCTATAAAAAGGACAACTTGTATGGGTATGGGAGAAAGTGATGGATGCCGGAATGATATCTTGCTTATAGTGGTGGGGTATAAAAGTATGTATATACATATATATATATATGTACTGGCGGTAGTGAATCTGAATTACTGAATAGGGGGACTTTGGGCCTCCAAAGCCGGTTCCAGGTGTATGGAAACCACTATAAGAAGTTCTATCAGTTCTCCATCTACTTCCGTTAACAACCCTTGGCTTGCTTATATATGGATGTATGTGGGTTGGCCGTACACCAGGTCACATACCTAGATATATGGGTCAGACAAGTAATAATAATAATAGATTCTACTATGATTCCTGTTACACTTGCTATACATGTTATGATTTCCGTGTTGTATTCCTGTTTGGCTTTCATATGATTTGCAACTCTGATTCTATACGCTTAGATATTCGGTGGCATGAGATAACGGTATATAGATGAGGGTTTCCTTGTTTGGATTATTCCTTCGATGTACTAGTCTCATGGGACCGTAACCTAAGCGTATACAATCAATTTTGCTTGTGATCAGTTTTACTTCGGATTTCCTGTTTTACGATTGTTACGTTATACCCGTTCTTATATATACTTCATTTGTGTTCTAACCCTCCTGTCCTCTGTACTTGACTCTTGTACTCACCCTTGGCTCGCCACCTGGCTTTTGCATCCTACTCGCCTGGGGAGTTTCACTGACTCCCCTGGATTCTCATGTCCAGGTCCTGGAGCCCGGAGCGTGAGGATCTCCCCCTTTGCTGCTCAGAGTAGCGCAGCGGTGGCGTGGACCTCCAGCCGACCTTTCAGAGCTCCATCCTTCCCGACCCCCTGTATGCCTCTCGAGTTTTCCCTCAGCAAACTCGTGAGTGCCCTTTTTCTATTCATACTTGTACTTTTCCTTGTACACTTGTATGTGAGCGCCCTTTTATGCTGTTCATATATGTATATCCCTTGTACTCTCGCATTTGCGCATATCTGTGATGTATTATTATTGTAATATTCATCACCTCTGGTGATAACTCTGTGATTGTATATATATATGTGTTGGAATGTATAATGCACCATATGCTTCCGTACTCTGATTCTTGTCTGTACTGATGCTTAGCGTATATACGGAAGGTAATTCGGACTTACGTATATACGTCGCAGTGACGTCCCCGTATCGCCGGGATCGGGCGTTACACTATCATAACAAAAATTTGCTAAGTGTCCTTTCCGCCCACAATGTGAACATGAGTACACTTTTCTATACATGAATGCATGATGTGTATGTGTAGTAGTGTGAGCATGCTTTTGGGGTTTGCCATGTTGTTTAGGTTGTGTAGCATGAACATGAACATGAGCATGAGCATTTTTCTTTGGGCCTTGTTTCTTAGGAAACATAGCCTCAATCCTTTTCTTATCAAATTCACAATTTTTCAAAACAACACTTAATGAGTCTAATCTTTCCCTAAGCATGAAAACTTCATTTGAGTCAATTAGTGGGGCCTTACCCTTGCAAGAAGTCTTATATTTTTCAAAATCATTTTTAGTAGTGGTCAAGGTGGAAACTAAATTATCCTTTTCTTTTGTAAGAGTAAAAACTTGATGACTTAAAGATTCATTTTCCTTTTTCATTTTTAAATACTTCTTCTTTAAGAAATCATAGTTTTGTGACAACTCAACAAAAGCTTCTTCTAACTCATCCATAGAAAGTTCATCATTATGAGAAGGGGAAGAGGTTACCTTGCTTGTGCCTTCATTAGCCATGAAGCACATGTTGGCGGTGTCTATCTCCTCTTCGGATTCGGTCTCCGAATCCCAAGTTGCCTTCATAGCCTTCTTCTTGTATGGCTTCTTTGATGTGGAGGGCTTTGCTTTGTCCGGACACTCCGCAACTATGTGTCCCGGTTTTTGGCAATTGAAGCACACAATCTTCCTTTCTTCTTTGCCTCCTTGCCATCTCCTTCTACCTTGAAACTTTGCCTTGTTGTACATCCTCCGAACATTTTTGACTAGAAGTGAGAGCTCTTCGTCATCTTCTTCTTCATCATCTTCGTCGGAGTGTGATGATTGACACTTGAAGGCAATAGTCTTCTTCTTGGTAGGAGCCATGTCCTCTCTTGCTTTCCTTTCCATCTCATGGGTTTTGAGGTTCCCAATGAGACCTATAAGCTCCATCTCTTCATTGTCGTTGAGTTCCTTCAAGGTTGTTGCTTTAACTTCCCATGAAGGAGGAAGAGCCCGGATGATCTTCCTTACTCTTTGATCATTGTTGATATCTTCACCTAAAGAAGAGAGTCCATTAGTAATCTTGGTAAACCTTGTAACCATATCATCTATGGTTTCATTGTCTTGCATGCTAAATGTTTCATATTGAGACCGAAGAAGGTCAATCTTAGCCTTCTTAACTTGTGAGGTCCCCTTATGAGTGACTATCAAGTGTGACCAAATCTCAAATGTGGATTTGCAATGTATAACCCTAGCTATGTCATCATCATTTAGGGCTTGTAGAAGTGCATAGTGAGCTTTGGCATTGGCATCGAATTCCTTAGTCTCTATTTCGGACTAAGTGGATTCGTCACCGGGGGGTACACTAAAGGACTTAGTCACGGCCTTTGCAACTCGGCTACCTAGAGATTGCAAAAACACGGTCATCTTAACCTTCCATATGGGAAAGTTAAGTCCATCAAACTTAGGAGGGGTCTTAATTCCATCGGCCATTTTTACTATATGAATATGAATGAAATGATTAGCAAATTAGGATCTTCTCTAAGGTTGTTAAACCAAATCCTAGAGTCCAAGCTCTGATACCAATTGAAAAACACCTAGAGGGGGGGGTGAATAGGTGTGAATGCTAATCTAGTGATCTTTTTAAACTTTAATTAAATGAGTGATGCAACGATTTCTCAAACACGACTAAGAGCCGAATACCCCTTGCGAGGTTCTGAACTCCTTCCTCCCAATTCCCTTAAATGGGTTAGAGGTGCGTAATGCAACCGTGTTGTATTGAGGTGTGATCGTTCAATGCCAAGTATGATGATGAAGATGAAATGCTCACAATGTAAAACAACAAGTATAGCAAGTAAGGTAAACAACACAAGATTCCACAAGTGGAGGGTTAGTTCTCAAGCAATTAATTCAAGGCAATATAAAGCAATAGAAATTAAAAGCAAGAAGAACGCAAAGGCAATCGCAAACAAGATGATTTGTTTCGAGGTTCGAGCACACTTGCTCTAGTCCCCGCCTTCACCTCCGTGAAGGGTTTCCACTATCCACCGAGGATGCCTTTACAATTGGGTCTACCGAAGACCGAGCACCGAGCTCCACCGAGTACAAAGGACCTCTACCGAAGAGGTTGCTCCACAAGAAGGAATTACAAGAACAAGGTGATCACAACTTGATCACTACACTTTTCTCAATTTCTTTTACAAACACTCTCACTTCAATTACAACTTCACTACAGAATGAGTATAGAATTTTTGGCTCTATGAAGTGTGGTGAGAAAACTTCAGTTGTAGAGTGATATAGAGAATCAAACACAACTGAAAAACAATCTTGAAAGAGTAGGAATTGAAGGCTTAAAACAATTTTTCTTTTCTCTTTTGAAAACAACAAAACTTGAGGATTTTTCTAAGTCATGAGCAAGAGAGACTTCTCCTCTATTTATAGGGTTAGAAAATAGGTTAAAAACAATTTCTTTTCACCTAATTCAACCTGCAAAAGCACCCCAACAACTCTCCAAAAGTCTGTTAAAACAGAAAAAGAAAACAGATTTTCAGAAAATCCCAAAGAGGAAAGAGCCGTTGCTGTGTTGCAGGCTTGGCGGTCGACCGGTCCGGTCGACCGCCAGCCTAGCTGGATATAGCTGTTGGCTCCCGTCGACCGGTCCGGTCGACCGACCAAAAAGGAGGAAACACAGTTTCCTTCTTCCGGTCGACCGGTCCGGTCGACCGAAATTTCCCGAGAGCAGAAGGCTCTCTGTCGGTCGACCGGTCCGGTCGACCGACGGACATGCACAAACAGTGCATGTCCAGGCACAACGCCGGTCGACCGGGCCGGTCGACCGATGTTGCCTGAGGCTGAAAACTGGGCTGTTTTGAAGAGGGAATTTTTGTGAAAACATTTTGAAAATACCTATAGCTAAGTATTATGCAGAAAATAGTTTATATACATGTTTTAAACAAGTTTTTCAAGATATAAAGCTTTGGTACATGTATATATAAACTAAGGCATAAACTAAAGCTTTGGTACATGTTTTTAAACAAGTTTTTCAAAACATAGGAAATACATGAAACAAGTGTGTGTGCAAATCCTAGAGCCAAATTTCCTATATTCAAACTTTAACATTCTAAACTTACAAACTTGCTAAAAGACTTCAAGGCTATTCTTCAAGGTGGGCTATCTTCACTTGATCTTCAATATTTGCAACTTGAGCCCAAATAGAATTGTCTTGAGTCCAAGAACCTTGTATTTGAGTGAGAGTACTTCTAGTGTGATGATAAACCTGAAACACACTTAAACAACAATTGTTATTAGTACAAATAACTAATATGTTTTGTAATCATCAAAATACACTAAACAAGGGTGATTGTAACCTTGGGCCAACACTATATTGAAAACCAAACTTGTGATAAAAATTTTCAAGACATATATCAACATATTCATATTATTTCAGCGTCTTGCAAATTTTATCAAAAATCAAAACATGTATTTTTCAAACTTGGTTTTCATAACTTTCACAAAATATAAAAACAAGATATTTGATTTCATTTTAAGCATAGTGTGTATGGATATGATCCACTACACAATCATAATGTAATATCAATGTTTTTGACATTAAGCTCTAAACTTGGTTATGGTTGAAATAAAATAGAAATACCAAAAACCAAGGTATATATATATTGTCAAAGAAAATCTTTTACTAAAAATTCTTTTCTAAATATAAAAATCTTTTATGAAAGCAATTCTATCAAGAGTTCTATTAAGAGTGTGTAATACCCCGTTTCCGGAATACGTACTTAGTTACGTATTCAGATTTTCAGTCGTACTTTTTCGATTTGTTTCCTGTATTTATTCTGTATGATGAATTCCTTATATGATTGTTTTTGTTTTGGATTTGGATTCGTGGACACGGAGTCAGCCCTAGTCTGAACCGAAGGACCTGATCCTAGTATATTACCCGATTTGGCCTTTCCGGTGTTTAGATTTGACCGATTTCAGTTCCAAAGATTATTTTCCAATATTTTAGATTTTATATGATTTTCTGGAATTATCTTGGATTAAAAGGAATTTCTCCAAAACCGGTGTCGGCCAGTACCGCTGACCGATTCCCGGATTTTTATTTTACAAACGGCTTGGAATTTCATGATGATTCTTTAGACTTTATTCCTCGGGATCATATTTTCTACCTACGTTCTTTTTCTGAGGATTTTATGATTTTATGAAAATTCCAACGGAGTCGGTAGATAACTGGTTCCGGGATTTTTAGTTTCAAAACTATACAGTATTTCTTCGAACGGATTTCACTATTGGTCTTTATATGTTATTCTTGATTTTTGGTAAAATTTTCAGATCATTCCGAAGTACTGGAATTTCGGGCATTTTTCCGATTATTGCAATTCCTATTTCCACCTAGATTGCCACCTCATTTCCCACTCAACTTCTCACCTAACCCCACTCACTCTCTCTCCTTTCCATGGCCGGCCAAGTGGCCACCCTAGGGACACCTCACCCCTCCCCTTTCACACAAAGCCCCCTTGCATCTATCCTTTTTGCATCTCCTTTGCAAAATCCCCATCATATATATTCCTTTCAATTGCAATTAAATCCTTTTCTTCCTCTTTCACTTCATCAAGAGAGAAACCCTAATCTCTTCTCCTCCATCTCCTCCTCCAACCACAAGGATTCATCTAGGGCTTCATCACAAAGACTTCATCTCCAACCACCAACCCCAAGGCAACTCCAAGATCAACTCCTCCACCTCAAGCTTCAACAACTTGTGAATTGGAGCCCCTCTTCTTCATCTTGGATCAAGCTCCTAATACAACCCATCCATGTGAGTACCTTACTCACCAAGACCTAGAATACTCTCTATTTACTTATGATGTGAATTCTTGTATGCTAGCACCTTAAAAATCCCATTTTTAGGTTATCAAACTAAAGATCCAACCTTTCCATGTAAATATCTTGACTCACCAAGACATGTTTCCATTCCTAGTATACATGCATCCCCATATCTTGTGCTCACATGCCATAAAAATCACATTTTTACCATCTAGAACAACACCTAAGTTCTGTTCTGTAAACTGCTCCCCGACCAGTATTAGTCGACTTGACCTAGAACCTAGTCGACTAGAACACTTAGCTGAAACCTAGTTTTTCTGGAAAACACAGTATTAGTCGACTTACCCAAATATTAGTCGACTGATCAACTCTCTGGAAATCCCTGTTAGTCGACTACCCATTTTACCTAGTCGACTAACTCTTCCTGAAACAGAAAACCAAACTCTCTGGATCACAGTATTAGTCGACTACCCCATATTCCTAGTCGACTAACTCCACTATTAGTCGACTACTCTTCCATCCTAGTCGACTAACCTTGCCTATCAGTTATAGTTGATTTCCTTCTTGACCATGAACCTTATCCTCTAGACTTATATCACATATAGGTATCACTTGACTTGTCACCTGACAAACATCACTTACCCTACTTTCTTTCTCACTTCTCTTCACTCTACATATTTATATCACAGGTTATGGCGCATCCCGAACTTCAGTGGATTCCGGATATTTCGGCGTTTTGGTGATTTGGGCGAGTATTCTTACTCGCTACCTTCTTGCATTCTTATTTCATTTATTTGCTTCATGTTTTCATATACTTTATTCCATATATCTTTTACTGTTTACATACTATGCGTGGCAGACCCTTCGTGGTCGTTGTATTCTTGGTTCCTGATATGTCATCACTCGCCATGCTATTATTCCAGACCTGTCAATTTCATGTTTCCTTTTAACACATGTATATCACTTGGTAACTGTGTTATCACCTGACCTGACTACCTGACATGCCACTATTTGGCAAGACCTTTATGTTGTACCATGACTTACCCAGACTATCATCTATCTCCTGACTTGACTGGTTACTTGATTTATATCACCACTTGTCATGCTATCTCTTGACACCAAGCATGATACACCGATTCTTATAATTATCACGATAAAGGGAATGTAGTACCTGATTACTGTTATGTACTGATCACTGTTATGTATTACTGTTATGATATTGCTCATTCCCTTAACCTGATGATTCTGTTAATAAACCATAAAAAGGACAACTTGTATGGGGTATGGGAGGAAGTGATGGATGCCGGAATGATACCTTGCTTATAGTGATGGATATGATATATATATGGCGGACGACTATAGTGGGACTTAGGGCCCACATGAGTACATATAGGGGGACTTTGGGCCTCCAAACCGGTCCCAGGTGGTGGGAACCGTTGGACCAACAAACTGGTCCCCGGTGTATGTGAACCACTATAAGAAGCTCTGTCAGTTCTCCATCTGCTTCCGTTAACAACCCTCGACTCGCTTATATATGGATGTATGTGTGTTGGGGTGCACACCTAGACACATACCGAGATATATGGGTCAGACGAGTAATAATAATAAGTGTTTCTGTTATTCTATTGTATGCACTTGGATTACGATAATATGAGATAAAGGTATATAGATGAGGGTTTCCTTGTTTGGATTATTCCTTCGATGTACTAGTCTCACGGAGTCGTAATCTGAAACCATACAATCAGATTGCTCACCCTGAGTCCTGTTATGATACATGTCATGTTATACCTGCTATGTGTGTTATGGTTTCCGTTATGTGTATCCGTTACTCATGTTATGGACCCCTGATCATTATTGTTATGCATTCCTGTTTTTGACTATGATATGATTTGCATTTCTGATTCTATACTCTTGGATACTCTGTGGCATGAGACAAAGGTATATATATGAGGGTTTCCTTGTTTGGATTATTCCTTCGACGTACTAGTCTCATGGGACCGTGACCTAAGCGTATAAAATCACCTTTGCTTATAATCAGCTTTACCTGGGATTTCCGGTTTTGCGATTGTTATGTTATTACCTGTTCTTATATATATACTTCATTATGTTCTAACCCTCCTGTCTTCTGAGTTTCTCACTTGTGCTTACCCTGGCTCGCCACCTGGCATTATATCATACTCGCCTGGGGAGTTTCACTGACTCCCCTGGATTCTTATGTCCAGGTTCTGGAGCGGGCGGAGTCTTCTTATTGCTGATCAGAGTGCGCAGCGGTAGCGTGGATTTCCAGCTATCTCGTGAGCACTCTATTGTACTGTTCATGTATATATATCTTTTGTACATTTCCTTGTGTTCCCGCATTTGCGCATGTCAGTGATATAATATTATTGTAATATTGGATCACTTCTGGTGATAACTGTGTCATTGTACTATATGTGTTGGAATGTATAATGCACCATTTGCTTCCGTACTCTGATTCTTGTTTGTACTGATGCTTAGCGTATATACGGGAGGGTAGTTCTGACCTACGTATATACGTTGCAGTGACGTCCCCGTATTCGTGGGATCGGGGCGTTACAGGTTGGTATCAGAGCTTAGGCTCTAACTTCCTCAGTACGTCCAGACGGCAAATCAATGGTAAAGAGATTTGCAACTGGAATACATGAATCTTGGTTATACATTCCAACTACAAGTGCAGAGTTATCTATTTCTTGACTATCTTTCCTTGACTTCTAATCCTTCCTTGACTATCTTTCCTTTGATTCCTAGATCCTTTCCATATTCTTTCCCTGTTTTGGTTTTATGAAGCCTTTATTCCAGCCCTTGTCCCCTTTGTGTTCAATTTACCCTTAACGAAATTGCGAGGACGCAATTTTTTGTAAGGTGGATGGATTGTAATACCCCGTTTCCGGAATACGTACTTAGTTACGTATTCAGATTTTCAGTCGTACTTTTTCGATTTGTTTCCTGTATTTATTCTGTATGATGAATTCCTTATATGATTGTTTTTGTTTTGGATTTGGATTCGTGGACACGGAGTCAGCCCTAGTCTGAACCGAAGGACCTGATCCTAGTATATTACCCGATTTGGCCTTTCCGGTGTTTAGATTTGACCGATTTCAGTTCCAAAGATTATTTTCCAATATTTTAGATTTTATATGATTTTCTGGAATTATCTTGGATTAAAAGGAATTTCTCCAAAACCGGTGTCGGCCAGTACCGCTGACCGATTCCCGGATTTTTATTTTACAAACGGCTTGGAATTTCATGATGATTCTTTAGACTTTATTCCTCGGGATCATATTTTCTACCTACGTTCTTTTTCTGAGGATTTTATGATTTTATGAAAATTCCAACGGAGTCGGTAGATAACTGGTTCCGGGATTTTTAGTTTCAAAACTATACAGTATTTCTTCGAACGGATTTCACTATTGGTCTTTATATGTTATTCTTGATTTTTGGTAAAATTTTCAGATCATTCCGAAGTACTGGAATTTCGGGCATTTTTCCGATTATTGCAATTCCTATTTCCACCTAGATTGCCACCTCATTTCCCACTCAACTTCTCACCTAACCCCACTCACTCTCTCTCCTTTCCATGGCCGGCCAAGTGGCCACCCTAGGGACACCTCACCCCTCCCCTTTCACACAAAGCCCCCTTGCATCTATCCTTTTTGCATCTCCTTTGCAAAATCCCCATCATATATATTCCTTTCAATTGCAATTAAATCCTTTTCTTCCTCTTTCACTTCATCAAGAGAGAAACCCTAATCTCTTCTCCTCCATCTCCTCCTCCACCACAAGGATTCATCTAGGGCTTCATCACAAAGACTTCATCTCCAACCACCAACCCCAAGGCAACTCCAAGATCAACTCCTCCACCTCAAGCTTCAACAACTTGTGAATTGGAGCCCCTCTTCTTCATCTTGGATCAAGCTCCTAATACAACCCATCCATGTGAGTACCTTACTCACCAAGACCTAGAATACTCTCTATTTACTTATGATGTGAATTCTTGTATGCTAGCACCTTAAAAATCCCATTTTTAGGTTATCAAACTAAAGATCCAACCTTTCCATGTAAATATCTTGACTCACCAAGACATGTTTCCATTCCTAGTATACATGCATCCCCATATCTTGTGCTCACATGCCATAAAAATCACATTTTTACCATCTAGAACAACCCTAAGTTCTGTTCTGTAAACTGCTCCCCGACCAGTATTAGTCGACTTGACCTAGAACCTAGTCGACTAGAACACTTAGCTGAAACCTAGTTTTTCTGGAAAACACAGTATTAGTCGACTTACCCCAAATATTAGTCGACTGATCAACTCTCTGGAAATCCCTGTTAGTCGACTACCCATTTTACCTAGTCGACTAACTCTTCCTGAAACAGAAAACCAAACTCTCTGGATCACAGTATTAGTCGACTACCCCATATTCCTAGTCGACTAACTCCACTATTAGTCGACTACTCTTCCATCCTAGTCGACTAACCTTGCCTATCAGTTATAGTTGATTTCCTTCTTGACCATGAACCTTATCCTCTAGACTTATATCACATATAGGTATCACTTGACTTGTCACCTGACAAACATCACTTACCCTACTTTCTTTCTCACTTCTCTTCACTCTACATATTTATATCACAGGTTATGGCGCATCCCGAACTTCAGTGGATTCCGGATATTTCGGCGTTTTGGTGATTTGGGCGAGTATTCTTACTCGCTACCTTCTTGCATTCTTATTTCATTTATTTGCTTCATGTTTTCATATACTTTATTCCATATATCTTTTACTGTTTACATACTATGCGTGGCAGACCCTTCGTGGTCGTTGTATTCTTGGTTCCTGATATGTCATCACTCGCCATGCTATTATTCCAGACCTGTCAATTTCATGTTTCCTTTTAACACATGTATATCACTTGGTAACTGTGTTATCACCTGACCTGACTACCTGACATGCCACTATTTGGCAAGACCTTTATGTTGTACCATGACTTACCCAGACTATCATCTATCTCCTGACTTGACTGTTTACTTGATTTATATCACCACTTGTCATGCTATCTCTTGACACCAAGCATGATACACCGATTCTTATAATTATCACGATAAAGGGAATGTAGTACCTGATTACTGTTATGTACTGATCACTGTTATGTATTACTGTTATGATATTGCTCATTCCCTTAACCTGATGATTCTGTTAATAAACCATAAAAAGGACAACTTGTATGGGGTATGGGAGGAAGTGATGGATGCCGGAATGATACCTTGCTTATAGTGATGGATATGATATATATATGGCGGACGACTATAGTGGGACTTAGGGCCCACATGAGTACATATAGGGGGACTTTGGGCCTCCAAACCGGTCCCAGGTGGTGGGAACCGTTGGACCAACAAACTGGTCCCCGGTGTATGTGAACCACTATAAGAAGCTCTGTCAGTTCTCCATCTGCTTCCGTTAACAACCCTCGACTCGCTTATATATGGATGTATGTGTGTTGGGGTGCACACCTAGACACATACCGAGATATATGGGTCAGACGAGTAATAATAATAAGTGTTTCTGTTATTCTATTGTATGCACTTGGATTACGATAATATGAGATAAAGGTATATAGATGAGGGTTTCCTTGTTTGGATTATTCCTTCGATGTACTAGTCTCACGGAGTCGTAATCTGAAACCATACAATCAGATTGCTCACCCTGAGTCCTGTTATGATACATGTCATGTTATACCTGCTATGTGTGTTATGGTTTCCGTTATGTGTATCCGTTACTCATGTTATGGACCCCTGATCATTATTGTTATGCATTCCTGTTTTTGACTATGATATGATTTGCATTTCTGATTCTATACTCTTGGATACTCTGTGGCATGAGACAAAGGTATATATATGAGGGTTTCCTTGTTTGGATTATTCCTTCGACGTACTAGTCTCATGGGACCGTGACCTAAGCGTATAAAATCACCTTTGCTTATAATCAGCTTTACCTGGGATTTCCGGTTTTGCGATTGTTATGTTATTACCTGTTCTTATATATATACTTCATTATGTTCTAACCCTCCTGTCTTCTGAGTTTCTCACTTGTGCTTACCCTGGCTCGCCACCTGGCATTATATCATACTCGCCTGGGGAGTTTCACTGACTCCCCTGGATTCTTATGTCCAGGTTCTGGAGCGGGCGGAGTCTTCTTATTGCTGATCAGAGTGCGCAGCGGTAGCGTGGATTTCCAGCTATCTCGTGAGCACTCTATTGTACTGTTCATGTATATATATCTTTTGTACATTTCCTTGTGTTCCCGCATTTGCGCATGTCAGTGATATAATATTATTGTAATATTGGATCACTTCTGGTGATAACTGTGTCATTGTACTATATGTGTTGGAATGTATAATGCACCATTTGCTTCCGTACTCTGATTCTTGTTTGTACTGATGCTTAGCGTATATACGGGAGGGTAGTTCTGACCTACGTATATACGTTGCAGTGACGTCCCCGTATTCGTGGGATCGGGGCGTTACAGAGTGTGTGTGTGATATAAACTTGAGCAATCCACCAACTATCTATCCTTTACATTTTAACTAAAACAAACAAAATCTTATACCTAGACACAAGTCTTCATCTTCTTGAAGTCTTCACTTGAAGGCTTCTCATCTTCTTGACTTGGTCCAGATGCAATCCACCGAGCTCATCTCTAGATGTGTTCTTGATGCATAGGCTCGTGAATCAACCGGTGCTAGCTTCCAACTTGTCTTTAAATCCTTTGTTGAAGCTCCACACCTACTAAGATCTTGATAATGAATCTGTCACTAATTAAACACAAGATCATTAGTAATCATAACTTCATGAGTTGATCATCATCAAAACTAGAGTGATAGGCCTTTGGGCCAACATTAGTGACGTCGGGAACACTTGTTATTTGGTCACTCTCTCGTTTGGATAATGATACCCGTAGGCCATGTCCGGATGGGCTCGACTGGAGTGCGGGCTCCAGTATGAACTGCCAGTGGTATGGGACACTGGAAGAGATTGATTAAAATACCAAGTGGTACTGATTGCTACTATCGTATAAATAACATGACTTGCCTGATACTTGTAGTCAATTGTTTAGTTGTACTTGTTTCTGTACCTGATCATTTATCCGATCTCATGTTACATGTATATTTGTTACTTTGCCTGGTACATGTTACTCTTTCTGTGGTGGCATACTACTCATGTACATGTATCCTCTGCATTGTATATATGCCGTTTTCTATATACCTTGCTGACATCATGACTAGATATACACAGCTAACATCATTATTAGATATACACAACACCATATCATGGTTATATTGCATATGCTCATCTGCCTGTTCACGTCTATCACGTCACCACGATACAACATATTTATTATATCAAACTTAGACTACTGTAGACATGACCCGATGATAACCGGCTAGGCAGTGATGATATTAAAAGATGACATGTTTATATATTTTTACTTCTTTCATGTTTATATATTTCTACTGCTTATTATATGCTTATTATATGGTATCACTACTACAACATCATGTATTATATATTAGTATCGTGCTTATATTATTATAGTATATATTACTGCCTCCTTCATTTTACTACTCACTAGGTCGCTTTCTTACGACCCTGGGTTTGCGTGCCCAGGTTGGAGATCCGAGTTATCGTTTTACCAGATAGTACATATGGTTCACATCAGAGACTCATCATTGAGACCATTCATAGGTATCCTTGTGATTTATTTCTGTTATCTTATTTATCCCTGTTTTCCTATATGTTATGATCACTAACCTCTTTCTGCAGGTATTCTTGTACTTATTTCCTGCTGGAACTCTTATAAATATGGAGGTGATTTCCTGTACTGAGGCTTAGCGTACGTACGTGAGGGTTTTCCGCCCTGCGTATGTACATCGCCATAACGGCCCCGTACCTGCGGGATCGGGGTGTTACAATATCTGTGAACGGGGCTCTGTTGATGATGACGATGCTGATTCGAGGACTGTGACTCATGTCCTCTATGAGGACCGTGAGTCGCGGTCTTTTATTAGAAGTGTAACGCCCCGATCCCGTGGGTACGAAGACGTTACTGCGACGTATATACACAAGTCAGAAATACCCTCACATATATACGTTAAACGTCAGAATATGTAAGAATCAGAGTATGAAAATACATGGTGCATTATACATTCCGCATGGTACGTGGTGCATTACACATAGTTTTTGAGTTTTTATGTGATTGCGATCACGATCGCAGATTCAAAAAAATGTCCTATATTTGAGTCTTTATAAGGACTGCGAGCATGATCACAATCCTAAAAGAGGAGTGCGACTATGATTACAGTACTCACAAAATGTCTTACATTTGAGTTTTTGTGAAGACTGCGACCATGATCTCAGTCCTCACAAAATGCCCTATTTCTGAGTCAATCCTCACAGAGAACTGCGATCATGAGTCACAATCTTATATCAACATCGTCATCACCAGCAGACTCCTCGTTTACTGATATTGAATGATCCATAATGCTTTTCAGATCCAAACACAAATAAAACTCATCGCGAGTACTAACAAATATGATCTGCAAAAAGATCGATCTTGAAAAAAAAATTCAGGGCTCCACCAACGACCCTGGGAGGGGGCTCGCCATTCCAACCCTTACGACACCTGATCGCGCAGGTCGACCCGCGAATTACTTTGCGTCAGGATTGAGGGTAGAGCAACGTCAAAGACAATAAAAAGATAAAATAGAAAATGAAAATATATAAATAAGTGGTGGTTGAGAGGATTCAGACTATGATGTAGATGAGGCTGTAGCGAGTCAAATTATGACATTAAGTTTTTTTTTTTTTTTTTCCAGTTATGAGATAAAGTAGATAGCTCAAAGGAAATATACTTTAAAAAAAATTAGCCATAATAATAACGACAACTCTTGTTGATGAGAAAACTTCAATTCCTGCAAACAACCAATGACGACTTAGAAAACGTCAGGTAACGTAGGTGCACCATCAACGTTTATTTAATTTAATTAAAATATGTCGGAAAAGTCTCTCATGAATATATTAATATTTAGACACAAATTTTAACTATCTTCAACACGCTGCCACAGATTAAAACGTCTCCATCAAGCTCTGCTGCACCGAATAATCGATCTGAACCACAAACTAATTAAATTATTCGTACACAAACTCCGTACATCACCTCATTCAATTTCCAAAACTAATCATTATTCATTGACATGTATTGAATCAAACAACAAACCCACATTCAACCAAACTGATCAATCCCTCAATAATGAACCACCGGCGGCGGCGGTGGCGGCGGAGGCGGAGGCGGAGGCGGAGGAGCCATGCACCCAAACTCCTCGCAATGGACGGGCATCTTCAAGAACGCCTCGCACTCGGCCTCCGGCCTCTGGTTGGGCCTGAAAGGGATACAATTTTTCCGGTCATCAATCCTCCGGATCTTGATGCACTTCTGCGGCTCCCCGCAGAAATAATTGTACGAGTACGTGAAGTTCTTGAGCCGCGGCAGATCGCATATACTCTCCGGTATCTCCCCCGACAGCTGATTATGCGCCACGTCGAGCTGCTCCAACCTCCTCATTCCCCCATCGTCTCCGGCAGCGGCCCACAAGCCTGTTGAAGCTGACGTCAAACACCGTCAGCTTCTTCAGCATCCCGATCTCGGGCGGCAGGCACGACCGCAGCCCGCTGTTGAGCAGCACCAGCTGGTTCAGGGTTTCCGCCATGTTGCCGATGCTTGCCGGCAGGCACCCGTTCAGCGCGGTGTTCGCCAGCACGAGGACAGACACTGTCGAGTTGCCGATGTTGTCGGGCAGTGAGAACCGGAAGTTGTTGTTGTTCAGGAACAGCGCGTCGAGCTTGAGATCGAAGACTTCCTTTGGGACTCTCCCGGTGAAGTTATTGAAGCGGATGTCGAGGTATTTTAGCGAGGGGAGGCGGAGGACGACGGAGGGGAAGGGGCCGTCGAGGCGGTTGGCGCTGACGTCGAGCTCGTAGAGGAGGCGGAGGTGGACGAGGGATGAGGGGAGGGGCCGTGGAAGCGGTTGGAGTTGAGGTGGAGGAGGGCGAGGTCGGAGAGGAGGCCGAGGTCCTCGGGGAGGGTCCCGGTGATTCTGCCGTGGTTGAGGTCGAGGCCGGCGACGGTGAGGAGGCCGTGGGGGTCATCGGGGGCCGGGGCGCAGAAGACGCCGGTGTAGTTGCACACGTGGGGCCCGCACCAGTCGCCGGTGAGGTTCTTGGGGTCGGAGGTGATGGAGTGTTTTAAGGCTTGGAGGGCTATGTAGGCTTTTTCAAGCCTGGGGTTGAGGGGAGGGAGGGGGTCAAGGGAGGGAGTTGGGAGAGGGAGTTAAGGGGGAGTAAGAGGAGGAGGAGTGAGCCCAGGAGGACGAGAGGGGGGTTTGGGGTGTCATTGAGAGGGAAAAAATTAAGAGGTGGGAGTTATTGTGATTTGTTGGTTATATAAGCAAAGTTTTTGGTGGGAGTGGAGTTTGTTTATTATCTATAAAGAAGAAGGTTGGTAAATTTTATTTTATTTTTTGGATTGGGTAATGGAATATGAATTTTTATGTATTTTGGACAGTTGAATTTGAATATTGCAAGAGGACACAAGTTGACTATCCTTTTCTTGGGATTTTTTAGCTAATTATAAGCATGAGGAGAATAGAATTAGGGGGTGATCATTTGTTGATTATGATGTGTTAGAGATGATAATTGCATTCCTTTTATTTCACATGTTAACTTTCATTGGGCAAAGTGCTAACACAAGCCGTTTGGGAATAAAGTGATATAACTAATTTTATTCTTTTTATTTCTACTAAACATCCTAAATTTTATTTAAATGTTAATTTATGCCTCTTATATCTGAGATCTCTGCTAATGCTCAAAATTTGGTCACAAGCAGCTCTCAGTGTAACTTGGAATCGCTTGGACCAAGCTTTTTGCTATTTGCTTTTTTCAAATGTCTTCCAATGCATAGAAAGGTCACGCCCGAGCATTACTAGATGAAAACATCATTGTGCATGATGTTGTGCTTATAAGGCTCAAAGAGTTATATCTGAAAAAAGGACATAAATTTTATTCAATTTTTCCGACAAAAATCTTAAAAGATGGCAATTAAAAGGTTGACTTTTCTTTGGGTCACGTGCTCACAGAAACAATTTCTTCGTAAAGGTGAATTTTTAACATACTCCATGTTTCATTAATAAGACTTTAATGAAAATATCCACTGGACAAGATGAAAAAATGACTGAATATCCTTCTAAGAGCTATGACGCCCCGTCGCATTCGCAGGTACAAGAGGAAGACATAAAAAAAATACAAAATTACAACAGAGAAGAGCACAAGTATAGAAATAAAAGCAAGTCAAACACATTGAAATTAGAATGAAGGGGACCTCCTGATGCAAAATGTAGCCTATCTGTAGTAATAAGTAGAAGGCTGCGAACTAAAAATCAGACTTCCGAAACTTCATCAGTCACATGTCCTCTAAGTCTATGTCATCCCCTCCCCAGTGGTAAGGTTGTATACATCTAACAAGTGATAATGGGGGGTTATGAATAAATGGGATGGTTTGTGTGACAATATACGACATATTCCTCTCTTATATATTAAGGCATGATTTATTTGATATATAGCAGATATTCTGATCTATTTTATTGTTGCATGTGGAATTTTATGTATTATGACTTAACACTTGTTATAATGGTTATCCAACAGATTGTAGGCGTGAAGACAATGATTTTTGATAATGATCAGTATCTAGGTTGTTCTTGTTTGCGTTGTTGGGGTAGGAAATGGTTTTAAAATGATGAATTTGTTGGATTGTGTTGAGTATTGTGAGTGGAGTCTCGTGGTGGGTGAGAATTTGTAGAAGAAAAGGTAAACCTCTCTCTCTCAGTATTTGGAGAAGGAAAGGTAAACCTCAACACACGCGCACACACAACAAAAACACGGTGTTGGATTAAATGAATTTCATGGCAGCTTCTCTGGGTTTCTAGAAGCTAGGCACGTGAAGTTGAAAATTGATCATCAGGGAACTAGGTAGGGTTTGCAAATTGATCAATGTAATTTTACTCGAGCATTGATTTTGTGTTACTCTAGATAAAATTCTCAACGCATGGTTTTAGTCAAGTGTTGAGTTTAAGCCTGATATTTGAGGTCATTTATTAGTCTTTGAAAGTTGAATGATTCCCTTTTTGCGTTATTTTTTTACAAGAGAAATAATTGTGATTTGAAGTTATCCTAATGTCTAATAGGGTGTGTTTTTTTCAGTGAGAGTTGGAAGGTTTAGTTTTGAAAATTTACGTGTTTTAATTGAGAGTTATTGTAGAAAGCTTATGTGAGAGATTGAAACGGAGGAAGCAGGAAGCAGTGTTGGTGTGATCTAAAATTGAGAAAAATGAGATTTTCTTCTTTTCTATATTTATTGAGATTTCACATCACTCAAGCTTCGTGCTTTCCTCTCGCTCTTCCTTTCTCAAGGAAAGATGGGCAAATCGAGTAAGATCGAAAATTTCTTATCTTGAATATGATGTGAAAATTAACGAAACTATTATGGAGAAATTCTAATGTGTGCTCATGCAACACGTAAACATGCAACCACGCAAATAATCTATCGTCGGCATCCAAATTCTTACTTTCATAACTTGGGCCGAGACAATGAAGCAAGGCATGATTCCTTAAGAGCTCGTTTTGCTAGGAATAAATTTTAAGAAAACTGACAGTGAGGCTCACAACTTAGGAAAACTCGATGTAGGCCCTACGCTGTCAGATTTTTACCAGATCTCCAATCCTTTTGCAATGAAAATAAAATTGAGAAAACGCTGATGTTTTGCCGACATCAGCGTCACTTTTCTCGTTTCCGGAATTTTCAAATAAACAATTTTTTGTAAAAGCTAGAAAAACTGACTCTAAATCTTTAAAATCTTTACTCAAGGATCATGAGGATCTCCAAGGGCCTACCCTAAGATTAAAATCAAACAACAACCATCCTCTCTCAAAGACTTAGGCAGTCGACCTAGGACAAGGTCATAATTGAACACAGCTTATATGTTTGTTAGGCTAGCTAACCCCCCTCCCTCCGTCAACGCGCCATTATTAGGTTAAATATTTGCCATTTTATTTAGCTTCCTACTCATTAACTTATTAATTAGCCCACTTGCACGATCAAGTCTCATTGTCTCCTCATTTTGTTCTCTCTCTACTCCAAGAATTTTCTAGAACTGATTTCGACTGTAGTCTAGCTTAATATATTTTGAATCGGTCACGGCAGCTGTTCAAAAAACATGACCAAGTACTTCTAATTTATAATAGCACCTTAGGTTCGTAGAGAATAAGAAACATAATATGGGTTTGATTCCTACCTAAATAACTTAACTAATAACATTTGATGGCCTTTATTTCGATTGTCAAAGATTAGGAACTTAATCTCCAAAAAGTATCAAAATCACCGTTCTTCTATAATGAACTTTCTTTGCAAATGCGTAAGATTAATCTATTGAGGCTGTTTGGTTGCAAGGTGGGCGGAAGTAAGGAAATAGGGAAGTATAATTGCTCACTTCCCTATCTATCCAAACACAGAAAAAGGAAAATAAGAAAACCATTTTTCTTTTTCTCTTTTCTCTTTTACACAATCATTTCCTCACTTCCAGAGTCCTACAGTTAATTTTGTGGGTTGTAGTATAAAATAGTTAATTTTTTGATTATGTAAATCTCACTTGCATTCTAATTACAGTATATTTTTTATTTCTCATAATTAATTTTTATTTTAATATTATTTTACGATCAACTTTGTGGTCAACTTTTCCAATTCCACTTTTACATTACCATCCGAACACCGGAAACGACAAAACATTTTTCAAATCACACTTTCTAACAACATCCAAACACCAAAAAACTTACTAACAAATTCCCAAGTTCCAAAAAGAATTATTACCACTTCCTCAATTTCTCACTTCCACCCTTAACCAAACAGGCCCATTATTATATGTTCATACTTCAAAGATCATGTGTCAAAAATCTGACACGACAAAGTTCAGTGCACTAATCGAGTTCATCACTAGCTTTAATTTTCGGCTCTTTCTGCCGACGAAATGTGAAATGGTGATCTCATCAGCCGCAAAACCTTTGACGGGCATGTTAACATCGGTGGATGAGTGAAAAGAGTCGCTCGTACGCCAGAGACCGCGCATGCCGATTGATTGATCAGTGTACGATCTATTTCTAGTCAGAATAATTCTGTCTGTTGATCCAGTTTTCTTGTCAAAGGGGTCCTCCTTTTTTTTTTTGGGGAAGGTTGGTGGTAATGTTGAGGAGAGGCTGGTGGGCAATCTCTTTCTTTGTCTGGGAGCAGTGGGATTGCTAGGGAGCGGATATTTCCAGGCCAGAGATTGATGAAGGGCACTTCAAAAGCCCCAAAACTTATTACAAGTGTGTCGTTTTACTATTATTTTTTTGACAATTTCATTTTTGATAAAAAGTCTAAATTTTTTTTCTTCTCCCCTCCATATCTTCAGAGCCTGTTCGGTCAGATTTGGGACCAGATTCTAGCCGAACAACTATGTGGGGGAGGGGATTGAGGGTGGAGGCCGCAGGGAGATCAGGAGGAGGGGGAGGGGGGGGGGGAGGAGGTGGGAGGGGGAGGAGAAGGAGCGACGGAAGCCGGGGAGGGGGGAAGGAGGGAGAGTGGGGAGGCGGAGGCCGGGGAGGGGGAGGGGTGGAGGTCGGGGGGGGGGGGGGGGGGGTGGGGGATCGGGAGAGAGGGGGAAGGGCTTTTTAGCCATTTTTAAAATTTTGAATAGGGTGTCTTTATCACAAAATGGGGTTCCTTAATCTTGGGATGCCATCATCATTCTTGTTAATTTCTCTTATGGATCATATGAAGCCTGACAATATAAGCAATTGTGGGATTTTTCGTTATATTTTATTCTTTAATTATATATATTTTTTCTTTTGTAAGGTAGAGGGGGCAACAAAGGCCAAGTCAGAATCTTAGTAGGGCCTAGAAATTTGAAGCCCTACCATATCCCATTGACACAGTCCTTTCAGCTAATTCTCTTCCTTTTTGTTCCTTCTTTATGCGCCAAAAAGAGTTTATGATGCATCTAACTTTAGTTGGTGTTGACCAACTTATTTTATTTTTTATTTTTTGAATTAGGTGATTATGTACAAAGGGCCCGAGTGATGGTGTCTCAATAACTCTAAAGGACATGATAGCCCATAAAAGAGAACACAAAGTCTTTTGAATTGATGTAGTGCTTGTGTGATACTCATGCCAATGGTCACGGCAACTACTCCAATTGGGGTTCGGTTCATGTGTGTGAGCCACACACACATACAATAAGAGGGCCAATTCGTCGTTGACACGTGGACTAGTCCTCTTATAATATGTTATGTGTGTGGGCCTCACATACATATTATAAGGGATTATAAGAGGACCCGTCCACGTGTCAACATCGGATTGACCCTATTATTGTATGTGTGTGTGGCTCACACACATGAACCGAACCCCTCCAATTTCCCTGCAAAACACAGAAAGATGACACAAATGACAGTTTTTCTCTCATGATTTTTTTTTTTCCTCCTCCTCAACTCAATAGGAGCTGAATTATCTGCAATCATTGAATTAACGTTACTTTTAAGTGATTTGCTCCACTTTTGTCAATCCAACGGATCAAGAATAAAGCATGGAGTCTGTAATACTCTACTTTTATAAATGGACGAAAAGACGCTATTAGATTCTCCAATAAATAAACACAGAGATCTATTTAAATCTCAAACTCTACTGATATATAAGTAGAGAATGAGAGACCGTATTAATCTTATGGGTGCTACTCGTATGATATTTTACATTTATTGACCAGAAATTTTTTCGCTTTTTTAAGAGAGAGACCAGCCTCTTTACAATTGAAAAAGCAGTATTGATGAAATATGCTTTTTACATGGGGCTGTTTGGTTGCAAGGAAGTAGGCGGAAGTAAGAAATAGGGAAGTATAATTGCTCACTTCCCTATCTATCCAAACACCAGAAAAGAAAAATAAGAAAATCTCTTTTCCTTTTATCTTTTCTCTTTACACAACCATTTCCTCACTTCCAGAGTGCTACAGTTAATTTTGTGGTCATGTTAATCACATTTGTAATAAATTGTAGCACAAACAGTTAGTTTTTTGACCTTGTAAATCTCACTTGCATTCTAGTTATAGTCTATTTTTTATTTTCTTAATTAATATTTATTTAATATTATTTTACGGTCAACTTTGTGGTCAACTTTTCCACTTCCACTTTCACATTACCATCCAAACCGGAAAAGACAAATATTTTCCAAATCACACTTCCCACAACATCCAAACACCGAAAACTACTAACCAATTCTCAAGTTCCAAAGGAAATTATTACTACTTCCTCAATTCCTCACTTCCTCACTTCCACCCTTAACCAAACAGGTACTTGAATTAAGCCTACCCATGTGAGGATAGACTAAGAGATAAAATAATTTACTAGATCTTATATTCTACTCACATATTAAGTACGGATATTCTTTTTCTTCATTCTTTGACTATTGACTTTTGTTTGGTTGTCATAATTGACTGTAATTTGTAAGTCATAATTGGTAAAGTCTTTTACAGTTGTAAATAAGTTACATGCATGTAATTTTTACGGTGTTTGGTTAATAATATAAAGTTGTAAGTGAGAAAGTGAATTGTATTTTACGGTGTTTGGTTATCGTAATCGGTTGTTTGGATTCAAGGAATTGGGTGGAAGCGAGGAAGTGAGAAGTGTCTTTTTTTTCTCTTTTACACAACCATTTTCTCACTTCCAGAGTGCTACAGTTAATTTTTTGGTCATGTAAATCTGATTTGTAATAAGTTGTAGCACAAAACAGTTAATTTTTTACTGATGTAAATTTCACTTGCATTCTAATTACAATCCATTTTTTATTTTTCTTAATTAATTTTTATTTAATATTATTTTGCGGTCAACTTTGTGGTCAATTTTTTCACTTCCACTTCCACATTACCATCCAAACATCGAAAAGACATAACATTTTTCAAGCCACACACTTCCCAACATTATTCAAACATCGGAAAACTTTCTAACCAATTCCCAAGTTCTAAAGGGAACTATTACCACTTCTTCACTTCCTCACTTCCACCCTTAACCAAACATGCCCAATGTGTAAGTCGTAAGTGGAAAAGTTGACCACAAATTAACTATTTGGTTATTTAAAAAGTTTGAATATTGCAAATAAATACTAAAAATATTAAATATTAAAAAATTTAATATTAACATAAAAAAATAAAATAATTTGTATGACCACAAAATTAATTGTAAGTGACTGTAAGTGAGTGATAATTGGGTAGCAATTGAATGGTAGTTGAGTTACGTAAGTCTTTTACGAATTACAGTCCAAATAAACACCGTAATTATAATTGAGTTGTAAGTCATTTATGAATTACAGACTTTTATGACTTAGACTTGAGAGCCCTTTAAATCAAACCATCTCCTTTTATATTTCACGAATTTTGCTAGATGGGCCTCAAACTATGATGCTCTAGCTCTAGTTTTCATTTATATGTTTATTTTTATTTCACTTTTGGAAAGCAAACTGTTAGCCCATAATAATTCAGGCTTTTCAGTTATTGGGCCTAAAAAAATTTATCCCTACATCTCTCTCGTTGCTTCTGGCGCTGTCTCCAAAATTTACTTAAAAGAAAAAGAAAAAAATTAAATCGAAAAAGAAGAAAAAGCGCAGGAGCATCAAAGTGAGCGTGTGTGAGAGAGATCGCATCGAGATCAAGGGACTACCAGTTCGTGTTCAAAGACGTTGAGGGCGCGAGCACACAATGGGACGACATGCAGCGGAAGCTTGGCAATCTCCCGCCAAAGCCCGCGCCTTCCAAGCCGCCGCCCTTCGCTGCCGCCGACGACCCCGACCTCCGCCCCAAGTCCAGGTCCTGGATCGACAAGCGCACTGCCGACGAGCTGGAGGATCTCGAGGACGACACCGATATCGATGATGACCGGTTCCTCGAGGATTACAGGTTTGGGTTTTTGAACTCGGATTAGGTTTAGTTAGAATTTCTTCTGTTTGGATCTTGAGAATTATAATAGAAAGTGGGGTTTTTTTTTTTTTTTTGGTTATTTGTGAAGGAAGAAGAGGTTGGCGGAGATGAGAGAGGCGGCTAGGCGTGCGAGGTTCGGATCTGTGGTTTCAATCTCTGGCCCTGATTTCGTGAGGGAGGTGTCGCAGGCTCCCAGCGATGTTTGGGTTGTTGTGTTATTATACAAAGACGGGTATTTTCTTTCATACTTTAGATCCTACAGTTTCGAGATTCCATAATTGCAGTTATGATCAGATGAAAAAATTTCAACATTTGCACTGGTCGCCGATTCATTAACACGAGGATTCATAGCAACACGAAAATTCACACTGAATTTATTCAATATTTATTTGGAAGTACGTGTTTTAGTTGGAATTAGAACAGAGAAGTAGAAAATTTATGTCTTATCCATTTACATAAAGCAAAAGTTTAAGTGTGGAGATATTGACAGTATCTTTTGTACTTTTGGAGGATTTACAACATTGTTATCTTGAAATTCCCTGCTTAACACCCTAGGTTTCTTATTCTTTTGGAGGATATGTGACTATGATGTGATGATTTAATACAATAACCTTGTCACGATAAGTTAGTATAGATATTTTAACAGCGGTTGCTAAATTTCTTTGGAGAAGTTACTGCATTTTGTACCAACATATTATGTACTCAACACCCTAGTTGTTAATTTTGAGTGGAGACCATGTGACTATAATCTGATGACTGAGTCCAGAATCTTAGGATGACTATGTTGAGACTTTGTCTATTTTAGTAACTGAAGTATGTGTTCTCGTCTATTTTAGGCTTGTACATGATCCCTAGATTTATGTTTCTTATTCTCTCTTTCTCTCTCTGTATATAATTTTGATGCACCTTCAACATTGTTAAAATATTTTGAATTGGGTTTTTTTTTTGTGGCAGCATACCAGAATGTGGGTTACTTTTACAGTGCCTGGAGGAACTCGCAAAGAGAACCCAGCGACAAAAACTGTCAAGATAATCTCCACAGATTGCTTTCCGAACTATCAGGATCGTAACCTTCTATTTTAGTATGCAATAACAGTGCTGTGAAAGGAATTTACATGGGGTTGCATCACTTTGGCTCTCGTTAATGTGCACCTAAAGGTAAGTTTTACCAGTGTTTTATCCAATATTTTGGTTGTCTTGTCTCTGTCTTTGTGATATTTCTGTCAGTTATTATCGCAAACTATTTATTGTTATGTTATAATTATAATAATTAACTATTCTTTTTTTATTGAAGTGTAGGTTTCGGACATACTCTTTTCCTAGTGCTAATAACCATTTAGATTGATTATATACGCTATACACTTATTATTATGTTGAAATACAATGCTAGTTTGGAAAAGATGTAAGTGTCTTATCATGTTGTAAGTTGCAGTGTTTTACTAAATAGAGTTGAAAGAAATTTTGTGGTGTTTTTTTAAAATTTATTTCTTCATGGTAAGGCAAAAGAATTTGGCTGATCAAATGGTCATGCATAAAATTATTTAGATTGTTATGCTAGAATTTTGTATGCCTTCACGGGATAATCCGATGCCCAAGATGATAATCTACAGATGGATTAACTCTCTTCAGTAGTAGATACCAATCTGTCCAGTCTTCTTTGTATTTTGTGACATGGGATTCCTCACTATGGATGTGATACTGGTGTTGGACACTTGAACCTCATTTGGCAATTGGAGTCAAAGAGTAGAGTTGGGATTTTTGAGAGATGAGTGGTAGAAGAGTTTGGATTTAGATTTGAGTTGGTTGTTTCCTCAGAATTAGAATTAGCGAGAGTAGGAGTTGAGATAAAAAAATAAAAGAGAAGCTAATTCCAACCTTTTGATGGAATTAATAACTTTAGAATTGGGTGGTTTTCCCTAATTCTTGAATCTTCATTATGGCTAACTCTTGTCAATTTTTTATTGTTTGGAGAGAGTTACAAAAATTAGCTCAAAATTTTAACTCCACTTGTCAAACTAGTCTTAAGAGACGCTACTCTTGGTTAATGTAACCTTGGGTAATTGGGTTGTAGGATTACAAAGCACATTTAACTTTTAAGTAGGGAGGTAGTCTGGTTGGGTTGGTGTTGACTTCACCATGTAAGCTCAGCCCTAGGCGGTTCGATTGTTGATCGGGTTGATTGCCTGGGTTGGTATCAGACTTAATTAGGTAAGCTCGACCCAAAGCGGAACGATTATTGACCGGGTCAGAAATCCTGACCTTAAGATCAAAAAAATAATCAGGCAACCTGAACTTGACCGACCCAATTATCCACCAAGACAGGTTTGAGTCAGGTGTAATTTATTTATTTTTTAAAATGAAACTGTGAGTTTCAAACCTGTGGCCCCTGAAATTAGGTGTACTGTGGTAACTACTGTGCCCAATTCTCTTCTTGATTTAGGAACAATGTTAATTATTCTTATTGATATGTTTATATTTTATAAAATAAAGAACTAAAAGACACAAGATTCAAACCAAGGCCAGCTAGTGAGGAACAAATTGCACTAGCCACCGTTCTAATCCTTTCACAAAAGTATGATCGTATTACTTAGGTATATATCTACATAGTCAGGTCACCATGGGTCAAAACGAGCAAAGCGTTTGATCTTACTTGGCCCATTTATTAAATGGGTTAATCAAGTCAACACACATTTATGATTTGTATAGCTGACCAATATTGGCTATCTGCATGTCATGTCCGGGTCAACCCATTCAATTCAGGTCAAGATTGTCACCCTTATTTGTCAGTGGAGAAAGTTGGATTTGAAGAAAGTTATTTGCCAGTCTAGATGAGAAGAGAGATGAAACAACTATATTTGCTTGTTAGGAACGAAAATTGATGAAGAGAAGGTTTCTTTGCAGGAACTCAAAATCATGGTTTTAAATCTTGGTATCGGTATCAGTTGGCTCAGCATATTGGCAATATCAGTATTGCGTCGGTCATATCAGGTTATCTCGGTATCGGACATAAGTATGGATATCGGGCTATATTTCAAACCTTGCACAAAACTTTTTCATATATATCCTATACTCATAAAAAATCCCAAAACAATGTGCAAAGCATCCAAACATGTGGCCTAAAACAAAGTGATTAAATACTTTAGGAATAGGAATACTAGTGGAGAAGTGCTTCACTAGTCCAAATCCGTTAGCTTGCTTCAAAGAAGATGAAACCTCTCTCACTCAACGTGTCTCCAACATCCATTGAAGACATTCCCAGCTTGATTCAAAGAAAATGTAACCTGTCATACACGTCCCCAAATATGCTGATGGCGTTTTCAGCTTGATTACTATTTGGGGTTTAATTAGGAGCAATAGCTGAGTTGTAGATATAAAGGGTCTTAAATTAACTTGGTTAATTTGGAATCAAATCATGATATTCCAAGAGTCTGTTTTTATTATGTAATAGCCTAGATATAAAGGCTGAATTTGATGGAAAAAAGGAAGAGTAGTTGAAGATGTATAGAGATCGTGTTTGTGGTGAATACTATGTTCTTATTGTTATCATCTCCTCTTCAATATGTTAGATTCTTCCTTTTCCACTGTTTCATATATCTTAATGTCTGGACTTTAGCTATTAACTCTCTTCAAACCTACATATCTCCACTTAAAAGTACCTTGTATTTAACAACAACCCAACGTTTGATATACCACTAATCAATTTTGTAGTATTAAAGGTTGGGAATATATGCATGTAAGTTAGACCCTTTTGATTTTTACAGATTGCCATCCCCACATCTCAGAAATTGAGGCTAGAGATGAAAGGAAGTTCTGGGTGAAACGCAAGTTGTGTGAAAGCACATTTGTCTTCTGTAGAGGGAGATCTTGGGTCACTGTGGGACATGCCCACTGCCACCATTTCGTCGTCCGCCCTCTGCCCTTGGGGTTGTTATTTTGTCTAGGCTTCCACTAGGGCAGAGAATTTCCAGTTGTCAGTTTACCAAGCTTTTCAGATTCCCAAAATAAGATTTCAAGGTTTTGCAACCCATTGCATATTTTTCATTGGTAAATGATCAGTCAATTTGTGTTTTTTCTAACTTACATCTGTCACAGCTTATCAACTGAATCACTATGATTTTCTCCAGTCTCTAACCATCGTTGTGATTTTCTATATGCATCTTGGATACATTCAATTTTAAGCAAAATTTAACTCTTATGTTTACAAATTTCATTCTTTACAAGTGGAATTATCTGTCACTATCTGTAGAGAAAACACTTATTGGATGCCAATTTTACACTTTTTCCTTAAAATATTCATTGGAAGCATTGCAAAATGCAACCCCCTACATCATGCCATCATACCATGCCACCTTATGCCAACTGTTGTTTTTTGGACCAATAGAACTTTTGCCCAATATGTTTATATACTGTGGTATTAATTCCTTTTGTTGCTAATCTCCTTTTCTTGCTAATTTTGGTATCAACTGAACATAACTGTGACATCAATTACTATGGAAAATCCTGTATTTATTTATCACATGCCCCGATTGTCTTTTGTATGGTTGGACAAAAGATGGTTGAACGCACAAGTTTCTCAACCTTCAACATGGGTGATTAATGCACAGTGCAGGAATGCATTGTACTTCTGTACTGATACTGTCTCTCATGATCCAGCTGTTGCTTTAGCTCTTTGCCGTTTAGATCCAGTGCTAAATGATGGCCGAAGCGGTGATTCATCAAACGATGATGTCATGGGAGTACGAAAGAGGTTCACAGAGATGGTCGTGACAGAGCATGAAGATGTTGAGGATGAATACTCGAGTGATTAGAACCGAGCATGAAGATGGTGATGATGAATACTGGAGTGTTTAGAACTGCCCACATCACTTTTTTTTCCTTTCTAAATTTCTTTTTTCTGGTGTGCAAGTTTGTTGTTAGACCCTTTTTTTTAAAGCTTCCTGTCTGTGTTACTAACTTGTTAGCCAACTTGTATAACTTGTTTGTTTGGCAAGTTGATGGCCGATTTCTCAAAGAAAGTATGTATCGCTTGCTGTCTCCTCGGTATTTTTGTTGGTATAGTGGAGGAATTAACTGAGTGCGGCACTGCAATCAAAAGTACAATGTCCTAAAAATTAAGGTTTCTTTTTGAGAATAAATTAAAAATTAAGGTTCAAACTTTCAGCAGCTCCCCTCCAATTACTCCTACTATTATTTCCCTCAAAAAGAATAGAAACCCCAAAATACGCCAACCCATTTGCCACCGTGAGGTGCTGCTGTCTGTCATCGGCATCAGCACGCTGATGGATACCCGACTGTATACAGCGTTCCGTCTTCCGCTGAAACTCTTGTTACCGCAGCAAAATGCCAACGGTACCCACGCCAGTGCTGCTCTCACGCTGACACGTGTCTCTTCTCTCCCCTCTGGCAACCTCTACGTCCTCTCTCTCTCAAATTGAGTACTCGTTCCTTTTTGGCTCGTCCTCGTTATGGAGTCAGCAGCAGCAGCTTCAAGAATCCCCGCCCTCTTCTGCTCTCTCCAATCCAATCGCCTACCGATCCCCTCGGGACTCTCTCTCTCCTCCTCCGCTCGCCGCTTTCCCTGCCGTCCGGTAGCGCTCCGAGCCCGGACCCTTCCTGCCGCTGCCCGATCTCAGTACACCGCCGCCCCAGATCCATCTCCGATGGTACGAATCTTATTGCTCCTCTCTTGATTCATCAAAATTTAAAAGTTTTTTGAGTAAAAGATTTTTTTTCTTCCCCCAAATTGATCGCAGGCCTCGCAGTCGCAGTCGTTCTTTAGATCAGTGCTCTCGAGCATGGAGAAGGTCTATTTGAGTCGGAATCCGACTGCAAAATCTGTTCTTGAACTCGTCAGCAAGTCCGATGGCAGTCCTGTGTGCTATGATCACTTCGCTTTCCGAACTTTTGGGGTAAGAAATTAACAATTTTCACATAAAAAGCTGCTTATGTTTTCTTTTAAGGGTTACTTGCGAATTTCTTTTAAGGCTATGTCTGGTTGCCCACAAGTGTCCGCAATTGCAAGTTGTGGGAATCATTTTGTAATGCAAAGTGTTTGATTGGTAGTGTGAAAGTGTAGGTGAGAAAATATATTATCTGTGTTTGGTTGGAATGTTAAGTAAAATAAGAATTCAATTTTCGTTTTTGGTTTGTTGCAAGTGCAAAGCTCACTTGCAACAAATGGTTTTACTTTGTTTGATTGAAGTTTAGATTGTAAAGCCTACTTGCAAACTCAACTTCAATTTTGTGGTCCACTTGCAAGCCAACTTACATTTGAAGATCGATTTGCAATTTTGTGGCCCATTTGTAGACCCACTTGTAAAGTCCACTTGTAGACTCATTTGTATTTTTTATTAATGATTACTATTTTTATTATTAGATAATATTTTAAAATTTTTTTAATTACTATTTTTTCCATTTGTTTCAGATTGAATCAAGTTTGTCTTGTGTTGTGTCGCGGTTAACAGAACTTTAAAATAGAAAAAAAAAGAAGAAAAAACTCATGGTTTCTCCAAATATCATTTTCTTTTTTTTATATCTTTATGAAAAGAAAAAATAGTGTAACATTGACTTTAGTGCATTATAAATGGGCTATGAGAATTCTGCATGCAATGAATGACGATCAAAAGTGTTTCATTACATTATAAAAGGGCTATGACAATTTCATTTCATGTTTTCTAGATGATTAGTGCAAACTGTAAATTGTAACTGGTGAACATGGATGTATGGAAACAGATAGGAAAGAAGGCTTTCTTTTTGTGTTGTTATATATCTTATATCATCACTCACATTGGTACCAATTAAAGAAAAGTAAGTTGGATTATAGCATATATTTCCAGTTTCATTCAATGAAAATATATATCTCAATTATTCACAACAAAGCTCATTTGACTACTTCTCAGTTCATAATACATGTAAAGTCATTATTTTGATGCAAAACTTCAAAATACAAGCTAACATTCAAATTAAATTATTAAGGAAAATCATTTTTGCAAACATAAATTTTAAGGAGTTGCCTCCTATCAGAAAACAAATAAAGTGACTTGATGAGTCAAATTGTTATGGCACAAAAAGACACTCATCTATACAAGGTCCATAAAGATTGATTAATTGACCTCAAAGGGGCATAAGTTTGTATATTTCCAATGGAGCTATGACAATATCAGCACTTTAAGTCTATCAGTCAAGCTGCTATTCACACCAACTTTGTAAATTTCAAGCAATAATATCCATGGCGACAGAGAGAAGTTATAGATCAAATAATTTTTGTTGCCCATCTCACAATGAATTTTCTTTTATATTCAGATTAAAAGCTCAAGCAAGAGCCCCAATGTCAGCTGTGGTTGTCACTGCTTCATTCTTTGTTTTGTTGGAGCTGTATTTCTTGGTGATGGACATGAGAGAAGAGAGTAGCAGCGCCATCATAATTTTAGTTATGCAATTTATTAAATAAGAGGTTGAAGAATGCAAGTTTGGGTTTATTAACTCGCGAGAGTCGTTCTGGTCTATAGAAACTGTCATTGACCGGAAGAAATCCCTCCACAGTAGCTCAAACATCACCCAGTTCATTCCATTGTCAGATCGAGCAACACCATTTTAACGAGTTGAGGTGGAAATGATTTTGAGAACCAAGATAGCACATCCAATAGTTTCATTGGTTATGTGGAAAATGATTTAACAAATTTCATAGCAAATTTCTCTTAACAAATCTCTTCGTGAAGCTGAGAAGAGGATTTAGTATGAGTTATATGGTGAAAAACTGAAGGGAAGAATGTGCTTATCTGTGTGTCAGCTCTGCTCGTGCGAGTTCGACTCTGCATAGTCAGCAAACAAGAACAAACATTGAGGAAAACAAAGCCTTAGATTTCATAAGAACGTTTAAAGGTGAAGCCGAAGACGACTTTCCGTTTCCCCTTGGGGAACTCTGGTGGTTGCTTACATGGAGCCTCCAAGATCATCTCATGCCCATTTAACACTTTTTCCAGTCATGTTCATTCAATTATCATTACCACTTTGAGAAGAAATAGTTAAACACAACTCATGTCATACTTGGGTAGGATTTAACCCACAAACATTGTCATAATATTATTTCTCTAAAGTGGTTTAGATTAAATGTCCTGGCAATACCGACAAAATTTCATAATAAACGGTTGCAATCTAGCAAGCATCCTGACATGAGTTTCCTAGTCGTGTATGTAAACTATTCAAATCATCATTGCCTAAAGAGAACCCATGCCTTTATTTTATAAAATATTTTATTAGCACAATTAGAATATAATAGCCAATAGGTATGTCACATGTATACAATACAATCGAATTTGAAACATAGCTATTGCTTAATACATTGACGAGAAAAGAAAGTCCCCACTGCATAATTCAACAAGATATGCATGAAAACATGGACATTTCGGCAATCACATGCTAACAACTACCCAACCTTTTCAATAAAAGAGGATCTTTAAAGATAAAATTAAAATCACTACCAATAGAAATCAAACTAATCCCTAGTTATTAGTGGGAGCAATCCCATGCGTGTTCCCTTGAAGCATTTCCTCTTGATGTGACATTACTGAACTATTATCTTGTGCATTGGCATTACCAATGCTGTCATTTTCTGTCAAGGGCGGAGAACCAAAAGATGACTGACAGAACTCTTGCCTCCTCCAAGGACTTAAAACTTTTTGAACGTTGCTCTCTTACCCACTACTTCATCATTGCTTTCTTCCCATGTGTGATAAATCTCCGATCTCTTCCTTTGAACACAACATAAACATGTGTCATTTCCTTATTTTCACTAGTAACTTATTAAAGAAAGAGTGCAACAACATAGCACTTTCATAATATTGATTAAGCAAAGCAATGGTTAGTTCATCAAGTACTAAAATCAAACATTAGACCTAAATATGGCTAGGGTTGGTTTTGTACTGTCATTGCGATCGATCATTCACATCAAGACAACATACGCACAAGCACAAAGAGCACGACGGAAAGTTCCTCGTCATGATAATCCAGTTTCAAATCCATGAACCTCTCCATTCACTACAGAAAGGGAACCACACGTGTATAATATTTATTGTTACGATTATGATGTGAATACATTGTGAAGGTAGTCAATTAATATTGGATCTAGCAGTTTCTTTTTCCGGATCTGTTTTGAGTCCGAGTTAGATTCAAGTTTCTTTTATTCTAATTGATGGAGTTTGTTTAGGACTAGGAGAGTTCTATGGTCCATAAATAACCCCTTAGGTGTGGCCTTCAATGCATTCTAAGAGAATCCAATAAATTCGTAATTCCTAAGAGTGAAATTCATCTAGGTGAGAGATTCGTGAGGAAAGCTTAGCTAGAAGGGTACGCTGTTCTTGGCGACCATCACGGGCTTGTAATCTTCTCAGCGTAAGGTGTAAGTAATTCTTATTGTACTCTCTCAAAGTTTTAAGAAAGTTTCTCCCCCTTCTCCTGTGGACATACACGCGATCTGTTTGATCGGTAGAACCACGTTATATTATTTGTTGGCTTTTTATCTACTTTAGAATATCTTCTTCTCTTCTTCACGTTGCTTTTGTAGATCTTGTAGTTTGTTTTCGCTGCGCCGCCCCAGTCGATCTGGTTGTGGGGACGATTACTCCCTGAAAATCACAATAATTGGTATCAGAGCAAGATCAACTTGAAGATGTCTGTGATCAATTTCAATATTCAGAAGTTCAATGGTGTTATTAATTTCAGCAGGTGGCAGATTAGGATGAACGCCATCCTTACCCAGAGCGGGTTGAAGAAAGCAATACTCGGGAGGGAGAAAAAGCCTTAAGACACGAAGGAAGAAACTTAGCATGAGTTGGATGAGAAATCCTTGACAACTATTCGGCTTTGCTTAGCGGACGAAGTATTGGATGAGTTTTCTACTGAAAAAACAACGTCCTCGCTGTGGGAGCGACTTCAAGATTACTATCTGAAGAAGTCGTTGGCGAATAGATTGATTCTTGAGCAGTGTCTCTTTCTTCTCTGCATGGATGAAGGTACACCTATCAAGTCTCATATTGTAGAATTTTTCTCTATTATTAATGATCTAGATAAGATAGGTTAAGATAGAAGATGAGAATCAAACACTTCTATTACTGTGTTCTTTACTTTCTTCATATAAGAGATTTAGGAAGCTGTCATCTATGAAGGCAAGTCAACAATTAAGGTCAATGAGATCAAGGAGCATTTGCTCAAAAAGGATAAAATTGACACCCAATTGACGGGTGAGTCTTATCATGATGATTTTGGGCAAGTTCATTATTCAAGAGAAGAGTAATAATGGAAGTTTCATGGGTAACTCAAAACACAAGAATTTGACGTGCAACTATTGTCACAAGAAGGGACACATTAGATCTGATTGTTAGCTTCGAAAGAAGAAATAACCAGATGTTAATGACACTGAACTAGTTGGAGGAGATGAAGAACAGTGCGACTTTCTATCTATTACAACAGATCAGTTGGTAATAAAGATAGACGGGTCATAGATTCTGGATGTTTACAACATATCAGTTCCAATAGGAAGATGTTCTCTTCATACATTTCGATTCAAGAGGGAGAAGTCTTCATGGGAAATTCTGTTACAAGCAAGGTGATTAGCGAAAGAACAATTCAGTTTTGATCTTATGATAGATGCATCACTACTCTTCAAGGCATTCGTCATGTTCCCGAATCAAGGTACAATCTCATCTCTCTTGGAGCCCTACAAGGGGATGGGTTCTGTTTCAGTTAGAAAGGTGATCTTATAGAAGTTTTCAAAAAGGCCCATATGATGTTTCAAGCCGAACGTGTCGACAATGTGTATATGTTGTAAAATTCGAAAGTTACAGTTGGTGGATTGCGGTTATCCTCGGCTTCGAAAGCGGTGGTTATGGAACAATCGAAGACTACGATGAATTTAAGTTCGGATGTTCAGTTGTACCCCGAAGAGAATGGAGACTAGGTGTACAACAAGACAGTATAGATTGTTACTCTTATGGTGGAGTAAATTTTCATAAATCTTGTGTGGATCAAGGAGATCATTGGGTGATAAAATTCAGGTTGGGCCTGAATTTATTCGACCTAATCAAGTTGTGAACTCCATGAGGGGGTTATGGAGAAGAGGGAGTGAGATGGAGATGAAGTCAAGTTTGTTCAATTGTGCGTAGATGAGCATGGTGACTATTATCAAACTTGGACATATTCAAGATAAAAGGGAGATTGTTAGGATTATGACGTGAATACGTCGTGAAGGTAGTCAATTAATGTTGGATTTGGCAGTTTTTTTCTGAATCTGTTTTGAGTTCGAGTTGTATTCAAGTTTTCTTTATTTTAATTGATGGATAAGAGAGTTCTATGGCCTATAAATAACCCCTTAGGGGTGGCTTTCAATACATTTCAAGAGAATCTAATAAATTTGTAATTTTTAAAGGTGAAATTCTTCTAGGTGAGAGATTCATGAGGGAAGCTTAGTCACAAGGGTACGCTGTTCTTGGAGATCATCAAGGGTTTGTAATCTTCTCAGCGTGAGGTGTGAGTAATTCTTATAGTACTCCTCTAAAGTTTTAATAAAGTTTCTTCCCTTCTCCCGTGGACGTACACAAGATCTGTTTGATCGGTGGAACTACGTTATATTATTTGTTGGCTTTCTATCTACTTTGCAATATCTTCTTCGTCTCTTTTTCACGTTGTCTTAGTAGATCTTATGATTTGTTTTCGCTGCGTCGCCCCAGTTGATCCGGTCGTGGGGGCGACCCCTCCCTGAAATTCACAACATTGGTATCAGAGCATACTGATTGTTTCCCAACATTTATAACAATTATATAGCATGGTATACATGCAAATATTCAGTTAAATGACAGAGACGCATGAATATGGTACCACGAGTAGCATGTGATATGTAGGAAATTATTATTATTCTTTCATGTCTTATTATTAATAATGATATAATGTTATGTAATTCTTTTTCCCTTGTTTATTTTGGTTGAGCAGAATGAGAGTCTCTAATTTAAAAATTTTCTTAGTGCTCTTTTGGTCGTTTTGAGTTATGGTTTTAAAGGTGTCTACGGTAAAATAGGCTGAGAAAACTAGATGAAACTGCAACATTAGGGGGGGGGGGAACCTCTCTACTGATCAAATATATAGAAACAAAAGAGTTACTTTTCTAATACAAATCTTTTTCTTAATAAATCTTTATGAACTAATTTTCATTCATGTCATGAACTTGAGTTGAGTCATTGGTTCATTGGATAATAAACTTGTCGTGGTATGCCTTTGCATTCTGGTGTAATTCAAAAATCTCCTCTCACCCACTGGAAGGGGGAGGATTTGAATTAACCAAATTAACCGAATCCTCAGCCTTAAGAAAACATTACTTCGGCCATACCAAAGCACTTGGCAACAAGAACAAGAGATACCAAACCATAAACTCATGTACGTTTAAGAATCTGAGGATTTGATTACAAAATCCTCTACTGTGTGTCAGGATTAGCAGTCCACTAAACAACGAAGAAGATAAATGTATACCCCACTAATGATAAAAAGTAATTCAGAAAAATCTATATATGAGTCTACTAATATCAAAAGTACACTCCATATCATAGTTCTTAAACATTCACATAAGTTGCTACCCTGTAACAAATGAAGTTACTTCAACCCAAACAACTTCACATCAAAAAGAGTCATAATAACAAAAGTTACAAAATCAGGTGACTACTCAAAATAAGCATGCTAAAAAATTAAACCCATGGATTCCAGCAATAAGCAATCACATCTTCCACACATATAACATTCATAAAAAGAAAGTAGAAACTATCATCTTGGAAGAACTAACCATGAGGAATTTCTGATAGTTTCTAAATCGTTTAAAACATAACAACTGTAAAGAAATTGCATGTTAATGTACTACTAAAGAATTTGATACCATTATACATTTAACATCAGGTTAGCAGTGGGTTAAAACTTCAGCTATATTTAATGTATTTCCATGTAGCTTGTTAGCTTTATGCTCCATAGGCACACCATTCTCGTGGGGTAACAGTAGTTCAATGATGAAACCATTGTTTAGTAGATAATTGAGAATAATGAGACCACCCATGCGTATAGAACAATGGTAGATTTTATAGTTTGTTTCTAACATAAACTCTTTAACAATAAAGTAAAGAAAAACAATTGTCTAGAAAAGAGGACTAATTATGGTGGCATCAAATAAAACCACTCTGGGGATCCTCATACAAAGAAAGGGCTATTGGGTTTGAATTGGCATTGGCAACTTCTAGCATATTCTGAGGGAGGTTAGAACTGTTAGGATTTTATCTTATTTTCAAGAAGAGATGATGACCCAAGAAGATCCAATCTATTTGGAGAAGAAGAACAAAGAAAAGAAGCAGATCTAGATAGGTTAGTCGATTGCATAGTCAACTAACAAGTATTATTAGTCGACTAATTGACTATACTAGTCGACTATTATGCACAACGGAAAGTGGGATGTTCATGCGGGGATTAGTCGACTAGTCTGTAGGACCAAGTCGATTGATCTGAATCTGTACCTGTTTCATATTTTGTGCAAGCAGATTTTCCTTTCTGGTTGAGTACGAATAGGAATCAGTTTCTATTCTATGAAGGCTTGTTTCTAGAGTTTGAAAGGTCTAAAATTCTTCTAAATAAAGAAAAGTTCAAGCATCCGACGGTCAAGATCATCTCATAGTTTGAATAGGATTTGTGTTGTAAAGTCCTAAAATAAAGATTGTAACTTAGTTTATTGAATATCTCGAACAAAAAAGATAAGAGGAAGCCAAGAAAGAGGAAAGTGACAGTGCATAGAGAAAATGTATACTCGTGTAATCTTCTGAGATTCAAGGGGAAGGTGAATGCTCTTGTGGGATTAAGGGAAGGTTAGATCTCTATTGTATCAATTTTATTAATAAAATCCTCTCAAGCTCTCTCCCCTTTGACGAAGACCAAGTTTGGACTGAACCACGTTAAATCCTTGTGTTATTGTTATTATTTTTATTTTTTTGTCTTGGTATTGCTAGTTTGGTCTATAATAATTTTTCTTTTGAAAGCATTGTCATATCGCCAAAGTCTCCACCATGCACAATAATTTGGTACCAGAGCGTCAATTTTGTATCAATAATTGGTATCAAAACTAAAGGTTATCGAAAAAGGGCGATATGTCGAAAATAGGAAGTCCTATGATAAAGTTCGAGGTCGAGAAGTTCAATAACAAGGAAATTTTAGCTTAGGCAAAAAGGGTAAAAGTGTTGTTGGTACAACAAGGTTTTCATAAGACCTTACAGGAAAGTAAAACCTGCAAGTACGACAAATGAATATTGGGAGGAGATAAATCCGAAAGCGGTAAGTACGATCTAATGTCTCGCAGACGAGATTATGTACAACATGATAGATGAAAAACGGCTGCGGGTTTGTGGTTAAGGTTACAAACGTACATGATAAAAAGTCTCTCCAATAAGTTGTATCTCAAGAGACAATTATATGGGCTACACATGACGAAAGGGACATTGGTGTAAGTGTTGGAGTATCTAAACTTTTTTAACAAGGTCATCAATGAGCTTCTAGCTATTGATGTCAAGATCGACGAAGAGGACAATGTGTTGATACTTCTCAGTTCGCTTCGAAGTCATACGATCACATCGTTACTTCCATGCTCTACCGTAAGGAACTTTTCATCTTGGAGAAGGTCACGTCAACTCTCTTATTCAACGAGATTAGAAAAAGACCAAATCAAGTTGAGTAGGAAGGATCAGGTTTGGTGGCCATGAGAATGAATGGAAAAGAAAGAAAAGTCGGGGCTCATCGAAAGCGTGTCACTTTTGTCATAAGGAAGGTCATTAGAAATAACTGCAAGCATCAACAAGAGTGGTTGAAGAAGAAGGGACAAGCTGTGGAGACAGACATCAATGAGCGGTGTATCAGACATTGAAGTAGTAATGACTTCATACGTTGAAGACCATTTTTCAAGGTAAATGTTGGATATTTGATTCTGGTAGTACGGTTCATGTATGTTCCCATAAAGAGATATTCAACTCTTTGGTTGCAAAGGAGGAAGTGACTATCAAGATGGTGAATGGCTCAACTTGCGAGGTCATCAGAACTGGGACAGTCAAGGTTACAGAAAGAGATAGGACAATGCGTGCTTTAGAGGTGGTCTGGTATGTCTTGGAGACACGATACAATCTTATATCCATAGGCTGCTCGACGAAGAAGGATGCCGGATCCAAGTGCAACAAGGCATCATCACAGTTAGCTACCAAGAAAGGGTAATCCTGAAAGGAAAGAAGTGAAAGGATATACAAGCTGAAGGAAGAAACTCAGTTCGAGGTGGAGTTTCAGGGATAAGCTTGGAATGAAGCTCATCGCAGGTGAAGTTTCAAGGAAGACTACAACGGGACATGAACTTGGTGAAAGTGTTGCAGGAAGGAGAAATAGTGCATTTGAGTAAGGCCTGAGATGACCTAAGTCATAGGGTAAATCAGTCAAAGGCCCCGGGGAGGGGGCAAGAGTTGGCTTCACGATACTATTATAGCAAAGGAAAGATTCAAGGTAGTAATCCAAAATCTTAAGGTGTTTTGTAAAAGGCTTGAAAAGCAAGTTAAGGTGGAGATTGTTAAGATTTTGCCTTATATTCAAGAGGAGATGATGATCTGATAAGATTCAATCTATTTGGAGAAGAAGAAGAACGAAGGAATAAAGCAGATCAAGACAGGTTACTGTATAGTCGACTAACAAGTATCATTAGTCGACTAATCGACTATATTAGTTGTCTAATATGCATAACATGAAGTAGAATGTTTTCAGGAGTCGACTTATAGTTATTATAAGTCGACTCATGCAGTATTAGTTGACTAGTCTGTAGGACCAAGTCGATTGATTTGAATCCATGTCTGTTTCGAATTATGTGCAAGCATGCTTCCCTTTCTGCTAGGAGTATGAATATGATTCAATTTTTATTCTATGAAGTTTGTTTTTAAAGTTGAAGGGTCTAGAATACTTCTAGATCAAGAAAAGTTCTACCATTCGATGGTCGAAATCATCTCATAGTCTGAATAAATTTGTGTTGTAAGTCCTATAATTAAACATTGTAACCTAGTGTATTGAATATCTCGAATAAAGGAGATAGAAGAAGCTAAGAAAGAGAGAAAAAAGTAACGGTGCATAGAAAAAAGGTATACTCTTATAATCTTATGGGATTCAAGAGGAATGTGAATACTCTTATGACATCAAGGGGAATGTTAGACTCTATTGTACCAAGTTTATTAATATAGCTCTCTCAAGTTCTCTTTCGTGGACGTAAGCCAAGTTTGAGCCTTATCACATTAAATCCTCGTGTTATTGTTATTTTTCTACTCTTTTGTGTTTGTATTGTTAGTTTGCTCTACAATAGTTTTCCTTTTGCAAGCATTATCATATCACCAAGGTTTCTGCTGTGCACAACAATTGGTATCAGAGCGCCAATTGTGTGTCAACAAAAACTGAGATATACTTTGAATAGCAACATAAACACAAGCCGAGGCATAAACATGGAGGAGTTGAAGGTTGGTT